>JAAGAY010131331.1:0-76906 GCA_011801015.1 Ardeotis arabs | reverse complement strand
AAAAAAAAAAAAAAAAAAAAAGAAAAAAAAAACACACAAAAAAGCCTTTTTTTTGAACCACTCTTGCTGCTTTTTAAGAACCATTTCCAAAACTTCCTATGCACTGTATGCAACCACACATCGCTCTTAAAAAGAAAAGTAAGTTTCTCTCAAACTCTGGAATCAAAGCTACAAATTCCAGTGATTCACTTCTGAAAAAAGTTTCCAAAGTAAATCTTTCCAAAGAAACGCTAGTTACCTAACGCAAATGTTATACTTCAGAAATTTGCTGCGTATTCACATGCACAGTATGTTAAAGCCTTTAACTCCTTAAAATAAGATTCCAAGACTCCCTACTGTATAACAATCCTGTCCACTAAGTTTTAAAAATCAATTTTTATAAGGCAAATACACCAATGCTACAGTTAAGATGGTACTAAGTGGACAGTTTTATCTCAAGATGAGGAGCATATATGCAGTTTACTTCCTGCTGGAATGATCTTAGGCTTTCCTCTCTTCACTTGGCTGCTCCTCCTCCCCTCCCAAGCAAAAGAATCCCCTTTCCTCTTCCTAGACCCACTTCCCACACACTGCAAAAAAAACTCCTCCCTGTGCAGTGATGACCTCATGCTGCTAGCCCATCTCCTTGTATGGAGCAGCTCCGGGCTTGCTGCCAGCTTTCTCTGCCTTCAGGCTGACACGGCAACAAACCCTCCTTCACCCCGCTGCTTCCCAGCCGAAAGCACATCGAGAAGCGGCAGCAGGGAGAGGGAGCAGGCCAGGCAGGAAGAGGGGGTCTCTAGATGGACAAAGAACAGATCCCCAGACGCCCACCCCGGATTTGTGCCTGGCATACACCTCCTTCGTATCCCGAGCATTCTCCTCTGAACATTTCACGGTATGGAAAGGCATCCTACGTTACCTAACTGCAGTGCAACCTCATGTCACTGAATCTTGCTTGCCCACGTTAAATCTCTTTATTCCAGTGAAGCAAACGTTACCTCTCCCCTTCTCCTAACAAAAGCCCATCCCATCTTCCTTTGTATCACACTACTTCAACATCCCCCCCCTCCTTCTTTGGCCTGTGTTTACTTTCAAGTGTCCCCTCAGAATTATTCTTCACAATTGCTTCATACACTGGCAATCCAAATACTGACTAAAGAAGACCCTTCCTTCAAAAGGCCCAGTTGTGACATCCAGTTATAATTGTAAGAAAGCACGAAAGGATCTTGGTGATGGTTAACCGAGCTTTTGCTCAGTTAAAAACTAACCTTGTACATACGAGACTTGATATTCTCCTTCAAGGAAACATCCCCAAAGCTCAACTCTTCTGGGATTAACCTTCCAGGCATGTATATCTTAAAGTTGTAACAGTAATGACAACTTGCTTCAACACATTAAAAAGGAATTTCTAAGAGGAGAGAACACCTATTTGTCTCACCAACAATAATCACTACTGTAACTCAACCTCTCACATGTCCATCAATTACAATTTGCATTGACTGTGAGTAGACTGGAAGTATGAACCTCCCACCTCCCTAAACCTTCTAAAGACTAGCACATACCCTTAGTAAACTGCATCAGACATCTCTTTATTATGTATTATTTAGTATATGCAATTAATTGAAAATAATACCCAGTAAATTATTTTCGTCAGTTTCAGATGTTGCCCAGGTTTTTCTCACACTGCAACTTCTTAGAAGAAGTTGCATTAAAATACAGCAGAGCATCAGAGTCACTTTGTGCAGGTTTGTTACAGAGTGGGGAAAAGTCAGCTACTCGGAAAACACTGCTGCTTTCCTGCAAACAGAAGACAAGTTGACTTGTTTAAAACGGTAACAAAACCCTAGGTGTTCACATAGGACGTGTCACTTCCAAAGGTGTACACTCATGTAAATTTAAACAAAACAGATCCATGCTTCAACATGAAAAGCAATATGTAATGGCGTTCTATATATTTTGTTCTCAAACACCCCGTATGTGAGCGTGTAGGACCCCCCCAGACACCGTACCCAGAAAGCATAAAGGCGCACATGAGAAAGGCCAGGGCAGCAGCACTAGGGCGGCCCTGTCTATGCAGGCTCCAAACCGAACGTGTAAGCCAGGAAAAAGTTGTACAGCACTGTCACGGGGGGAGAGGGAGGAGAAGGAAAAAAACACCAAAACCAGGGAAGCTGCATTTATTTCAGCGGGGGCACCCCTCACAAAGTTTCAAGCGGCGGGCAGCGCGTCCTCGCGTTACCCGCTGCAGCCACAGCCCGGGCAGCCCCGGGGACAGATGGGAGCCGACACGCCGTGCAGCGGCGGAGACGGGCGCCGCAGGAACCGGACCGAGCCTGCCCTTTTCCTCCCTCCGCCCCGGGGCCCGCCCGGCCCCGCGCAGGGCCCCGCGCCCCCGGCCCGCCGGCAGCCCCGGGGGCGGGGATCCGCACCCGCCGCGCTGCCTGCCTCGCCGGGGCGGAGCCGCCGCCGGGTGAAAGGCGCCCCTGACGTCTCCCCGCGCCACCGCCGCGGGAGGCGACCGGATGCCGCCGCCACCGTCACCGCCCCGCAGAGGAAAGCGCGAGCGGCGCCGGTACCCGCCCCGCCCCGCAGGTAAATCCCCGCGCGGGGCCTACCCGCCACCCCCCACGCCGGCTGCCCGCTGGGCGGGCGGGCAGGACAACGGCAAGGGGTGGGGGCGGCCGCCGCCCAGCCCCGGCGCCGCTCCCGGGACGCCGGCACCAGCGGCGGCGGCGCCGCGGCCCCGCGCACGGCACCCACCTACCTGACAAGCCGAGCCCCTCCGCCACCGCGGGCGTCACGGCCCCACCAGCGCCACGTGACAAGAGCCGACCAATCAGCGCCCGGATCCCCTCTCCCTCCCGGCCAGTCCGGGCGCTCCCCGCCTCCTGGTGACGCGCTTCAACTGGCGGCCAGTCAGCGGGGGAAGATGTGCCACCGCTGCCGCCTCCCGGCTCGGAGCGGCGGCGCGATTGGCGGGCGAGGGACGGGGGCGGGGATGACCCGCCACGCCCCGCCTCCGGCGCGTGGTGCGTCGGTTTCCCAGCAACGGTTCTCCCGGCAAGGATTTGCTCTAAAACGAAGGCCTCGAACGGCCCCAGGGCTGGCGGAGAGCGCCCACGGAGCAGTAGATTCGACGTTTCCTTGCTGATGAGGAATAATTACGTCATTACAACGCTACAGTGCAGCGTACGCCGGGCTTTAAGGATTGGTGTGATTTCTGTGCTGTTCGTTACTTCATGGTGGAAACGTAGGTGTGAGCATAAGAGAAATGTATGAGACTAAAAGATGGCAAATCCTGAGAAAACAACTCTCGGGCATTGCAGCTTATGGACAGCTAGACAAGGAGACTGATGTTTTGTTACTTTGATAACTCAGCATCAAGAACAGGTAACAAGAAGCAGAAAAGAAAAAAAAAAGGAAAAGAAAGAAAAAAGGAAAAGAAGAAAAAAGAAAGGAAACAGGAAAAAAGAAAAAAGCTATTATTGTGACAATAACATGTTTAGGGAATCTTCGCTAACATTAAAGTGTTGTATATTGTCTTTTGTAACAGATTATGTTTAAAGCAAATGAAAAACTCAATTTGAAAATCTGATACCGTGAGGCATTTCATGCAGAAGAACATAAGAACCCCATAACAGGTTAGATTAGAGTTACAGAAAAACATCCTTTCTCAAGGGGCTGTCAGTCACTGGTATTTAGGAAGCAGTCCAAAAAAGCAAGATGTACACAGAGTAATCATATTCCAGTCCATGGAAGCTAGAATTTGCTTTTAGGCCAAAGTAAAAAGCGCTAGTGAAACTTTGCAGCGGGTAGTTTTCTACCTCTGTTTAAGACATTTATATCTTTTTCTTCCAAAACATCTTACAGAAATAATTTCCATTATTTACCTGTTTATCACGTGAAAAAGAATTACTTTCTTTTGTACTTCATCCATGCACACCTTCAGGCAAGTTGAGACTTATATACAGTTAAAAGCAAGTTTGCATAATACTACATGCACAATGGAGAAAAAAAAGTCAAAAGCTATTTAATTGTAGTAGAAAGTGGGTTTTCAAGATGTAATTTACATTTGGATACTTTTCAAAGTATATATATTGGATAAAAATATTAATTTAGATACAAATATGGAATTCAGTATAAGAAGTCATCGATGACAGGGTTTTGTGGCAAACGCAGGTGGCAAACACCCTGATTCAGTCTTATTTCAGCTATATTCAAACGTAACCTGTTTTATTGGGCAGATACCTTGTCAGTTAAGCCGCTCACATGTGTAAAATCTCATTATTATGTTTGCAGTTTGGTTGCTAGCTGGCCTTGAGACCCTTGAATCTGATGAAAACTAGTAGACAATAATAGAAGGGTAGAGAAATCTCTCCTCGTTAGTTTTCTGATTAGAATTTTTTAACTTTACTGAAGAACCTGCTTGGCTTTTGAGGAAGAAAGGATTCCTTGTTCTTTTTTTACTATGTTTTTTTCCTAAAGCTTTCAAATATTTGCTAAAGATGAAAAAAAATGTAGGCCTATACTGTAGTCACTGCAGTATAGTGCAGACATATGCAAACTATTTTGAAAATAAAATTGTTAATTTTCTTCGGAAAGTGCACTTATTAATTTAATATGAAAATCTTTGAAAGTATATTAGCACTTGCAATTAAAAGCCAAATTAACAACTTTATTTCTACCAGGCTGCAGATGCTAATCCTTTTCTCTTTTCCGTATCCCCAGTCTTCCAGTTCTGCACACATTTCTCCTCTCAGCCCCATAAGTTATTTCCTCTGCCCCATTCCTACCTGGCCTGACCCAGGGCCCATTGTCTAACTCTAAATAATATCCAAAGGAGACAAAAAGGATCAGGAAAATGAAAGTGGTTTTGCTTCTGTCAATCTGTCATTCCGTCAGTCCCTGGACATACATTCTTCCAACTTCTCCCCTTTGCTGCTACGTGTTAAGTCCTACACACTATAGCTTCATACTAAACCAAAGCTGATCAACCTCAGTACTTTAAACCTGCTGGTTTGAACAATGGTGGCATTGAAGCATTGTTTCAGACCTTATTGCAAAATTGCCTCCTAAGAAACTCAGCAAGAACCTGGAGTTCTGTGGTGCAACACCTCAACACATACCAGGCAGAGTACTTCAAGGCTCAAGTAGCTGAAACAACAGCAGTTGTCTAGTACAAATACCTGGAAAATTCCATTTAATGCCCTGTCTTCTCCTCTCACATGACTCATCTTCTCCTGGTTTAATTTCTGCTAGCTTCCCAACTACTAGAGGCTTCCCAGTCTTTCTATAATAATCTCTTTGCTCACCATTGTGACCCTAGAAGTACCAGTGGATTTCCTCCTTAAATAGTAAAACTCTTCTGCTACTCGGTTAAGCTCTCAGTTTCAAGAATCCTTTCCTTTTTGTTCTTTTGTTTGCTGCAGCTTTTCTGATACATTGTCAGTCTGTAATTCAGGCAGCACAGCTTCATAATTTTGAATGCTTCTTCTCTATCTTTGTCTAATTTATTTGTTTATGGCTCATTGCCGAAAATTCCTGGATGTGACATGCAAGTTATCTGCTTTATACTGCTGATACTCATGTCAAAATACCTTAAAGTTATTCTTAGGGGACAGATGCTGTAGCATTATATTACTTGAAGAATGATAACCACTTTAAATTAAATTACATGCCTGGAGGGGAAATACACATGTGGCAAAGAGAGAGAGAGGGAAAGTTCCTCATTATCAGTCCTTCAAAATGCTGAAGTAAAATGGGAGTCATTGCAAAATCCAACATTAAAAAAAAAACTCCTGGATATAGTAAAAAATTCTATTATACACAAGTCGGTAATATGAAGAAGTTATTGTAGAAGTATACACAGAATAAAAGATTGCAAAGAAGAATTGCAAAGATTGTCTATGCAGGATGAAAATAATAAACTGAGAAAAAATTCCCCAGTAATATCAGGCTTTTGACCAACAATGTGATTCCTTGATACCCAACAAGGGTATATTAATTCCTTCCTATTGAGTTAGATTTGCTGCAGTTCTTTGATGAGTTAGGTACAAATTAGTGTCTTTTTCTAAACTATTGTACATCTTAGGAAAAAAATGCAGTTTACCATTTTACTCATTCTTTCCCTATTTACTGTCACTATTATTGTAAAGAAACACATAAAAAGTTTAAATAACTACACGAACTGTGTATTAAAGCACTGGAGCTTTTGTGTCAGGAACAGAACACTGTTGCTACCACTATTATGAAAATTACTCTGGTTCTTCTATTACATATCTAGATAATAACATCATAAAACTAATACATGTTAAAGTGATGAAACAAAGAGCATGTGAGTACAGAGCTTAGCTGAACGCACTTTTCACCTCTGCCATAGAAATTCCGCTTTCACAAAGCTCACTTTCAGTATTTCTAACTATAAATGGCAACATCAATACTTTGCTTGAGGGGTGTTAGAAGGTGTAGATTGTTAATATCTATGAAGAATTTTCAAATTCTTGTATGAAAAGGTAAAAAAAATGCAAATAATAGTATATGCTGAATAAGGATAGTTTAGTTATTTTATCATTGGTTATAGAAGTCTAATTTCATATTCTTTTTTACAAATTTTCATTATTACTTGCTATTTTTCTCTCCTCTGCCTTTCTTCTTCTCCCACCCCCGTTTTGTACTTCATATTTTGAATTTCAATGTCTGTTGCTATGACAACACTACGATCTGACTAGTGCTGCCTTCAGACCCTTTTCAAATCTATACTGTTCTGTTTAAAACTACACATTTTGTGTTTAAGGTGCCTGGAGATTTCCTTAGAATAACCTGACAGGGTTTTCCCAATCACAACCTATGGTGCAGATGTTGCATTCCTAAATCCTAGTACCTGCCGTTGCTTTTCTATCCCTCTACACGTTTCTTCGAGTAATTGCCTCTCTAGGGCATGGTGGCTAGATAGAAGATGGTGGGATTAACAGAAGGAACCATGTTTGTCAGTTTTTCCATATATATATATATACACACACACACATGTATATAAGTATATAAATATATATACAAATAGGCAGTAACATAGGCAGGCACATGTGCACGTGCACATACACAATTTGTGGCGAAGTGAGATCTGCCTCAGAGCTTCGTAGAGAAGTAAAGGAAGCCAGCAAGTTTTGTTTAATTTTAAAATAATGAATTAAAACTCAGCAGACATAAGGAAAGATTACCAATGATATGAGGGAATTCAAGTTGTGGTTTCATTCTTAAAAGGAGCTGCTGATCCTTTTAATGATCCTAATGCCTGAATACAAAAAACAAGCACGTAATGGAGGAGCTAATTATAATCCAAAGCTAAGGACAAGCATTCATATCTCTGATTTCGTAAGACTGTTTAAATTCCTGATAATTTTACTGCTGTTATAATTCATTAAACTCATTGGCTGCAACCTAATAGCAGGTCACAGATACACTGCTCAAGTACTGCAACAGGCACATTGTAATCTAAATGTGGGATCTAAATGATGCACTGCATCAGCTAGTGATAAGGAAAGGGACAGAAGTCCCATACATAAGTTCTTGAGCTCTTAGAACAATTAAAAACATTATTTATGGTGTTTGTGCAAAGTCATTACAAACACTGCGCCCCCATTCCTAACAGGAAAAGTCTTGGTTTTATCCTGTACATCAGATGGTGTTACAGACTGACACGATGTCATTTTCCTACCTCTAGCTCTATGGAGCAAGCATTGCTAATCTGTAATATTATGCTCCTGACTAGTAAAAAAAAAAAGTGCAATCCACTGTGAAAATTTGTTTCAAATTCCTCTTCTGTTGCTGATTGAAGAGCTAGTTATTACTCATAAGCTTGAGGAATAATAATGTCTCAGCTAAATGTCTCTCCTGGAAAGTCACAGGATTTATATCTTGCTGTTTACTTACCTGGATGGGAGAATGGTGTGAATGTTTATGATTCATACAGTACAGAAGCCACCTTAAAAGAGTTCAGCAGCTTTACAACAAATTAATTTTCCAACTGCAAGAAAGCGTGACAGCTCTATGTTGGTCTACCTAAATAAAAGCATGCTGAGGTTTCTGCTGATATTTTCTCTCAAACTGTAGATTCATGATGTGAAATTTTTGGATACAATACCTTAAGTCAGTATTGCTCCCTCTGCCACCCTTCCACTACTACATATTAACCTCCTCTGTCTTCAGCATGCCATTCCCTTACTTCTGCCCCCAGATGTGTTTATGCAACTGTTCTGCAAAATAAATAAGGGAGATGACCCAGCTTAAGAAAATAGTTTTTCTATAATTTTTAAATGTACGTAGTTTCTTTGTAGAAGTCTTATTATGCTTTTTTAAACCAGATGTGTTCCCTAGCTGCTTAATACCTCAGCCACACAAGGCTGGGTATGAGCAGTCAGGGAAGCGGGATTAGTATGGCAATACCTCCGTCTACTATTGCCACTAAAGAGTACAGTTCCTGAAGAGGCAGGCTGAGATTACCTCTTTGGTGGCAACATACTGGCCCTCCAAGCCTGGGATAAGAAATCCACCTCTTTTTTCAATGTATTTTGTCACTGCCTTATCTGCTCTGAGGAGGAGACAGTAGCGCATGCTAGCACATGCTAGGCTACTATGTGTGCTTAAATAAATCATGGCCTTCACTGTGCATATATTTGTATGAAACAGTTGTCAGTGTATTAAAAAAAAAACCCACCTTGAGGACAAATTCCTGCCTCTTTCTCACAATACACATTTCTTCTCCCATGCTGCAATATGCTACTACTCTCTGTTGTACTGACACAACTGTTGATAGGTGTACATTGTGAACAAAACTGGTAAGTCTAAATAAAATCCTGCAAACAGACAAAAAAATCTTTAACAGAAGACTTGTTAATCCATGATCTAGAAGTTGAGCCTTTGCCTTGAAACATCAGCATGTTTTACAGAACAGGTTGATGATTTAATCCATCTGAACAGGTTATGATCATACCTACTGTAGTGAAGGACAGTAGTTTTGCTCAGCAGTAAAAGATAAAGGTCAACATCTTGATTAACTTGAAAATCTCCAAGAAGGCACACAAGAAACAGAAGGGAGAGTTTATAAAATTATAAATTTCTTAGATGTTCCTTCTTTAAGTAAAAGCTTTTAGGATGAAGAGTTTGTATGAATTGGCATCCATAGCACTGTGGCTGGTTAAGTGACTTGATGTCTTTATAGATAAATAACGAAAAGAGGTGGTTCTCAGAGTTACTGTACCAATAGATGTAACTCTTCCTCTAAATCTCTCCCTACACCTAACAAACAACATGCACGCTCTTGGTTTGTGGAAACAAATTTTGATTTTGCTACCTAGATAGGCCTCAAGGAAAAAGCCAAAGTATTACTGTTGCCCTGATGTCAGAAACATCTTATTAACATCCTTTGTCTTCTCATAACAGAACTGTCCTGTCAGGCAATATTTTTCAGTACCTGGAAGGAGACCACATCACTGCAAATGACAGAGCAGAATTTAGGAAGAAAAAACACTGGAGTTCCCAAGGAAAAAGAAAAAATGTCAATTTTGTAATTATTTACTTCGAAGCTTTTATGGAGAGACACATGAACTTTCTTTAGAAGATCTCTAAAATTGGATTTCTTCTTATCTGAAACTGTTTTAGATTTCTGGAGTTCAGTCACCTAGGATCATTACTCTAATTGAAACAGAGTGTATTTCACAACTAAAATTGTCTTTTAAATATTACGCAGCACAGCAATAATAACTGGGTACAAAGAGCTACCTGCCATACAGTTTCTGACTCTCAGAGTCCATCCTAAACCTCTTCCACCTATTTAAGAGCTCACACGTCCTTACCTGGAAAGACTAGCTAGCCAGGTCTGTCAATAAGCATACGTATGTTAACAAGTAGATTCTCTCAGAAAGTGAATTGGGGAAAAAAAAAAAAAAAAAGAAAAAGAGCCAAAGGGGATCAATAGCTATTCAATAGCTATCTCAGATTTTAATACAAACTCTTCTACTACTACATGCTACTGGTAAAATTATAGAAAATTGATTAGCTCGCAGCTCTAGAATTAAGCTGGTGCTTCCTGGCATATCTAACATGTTGTGCCACTGGACATTCAATGACTATTTAGCAGATTGTACCATGTTCATGCAGTTTAGACAGCCCCTGGCAGGCCTACATAATCTTTTAAGGATGAGTGAGTACACATACACTTTTTTGTGAGACCTTTGGTCAGTGAATCATACTGAAACCAGCAGCAGCAGTTGCAAACAAGAGTTTTATGCAACAGCGATCATTATTCCACACAGCGGGAAGCTTTTCCTGTAAGGTACTGATATCCTGCATATTGAAGGGAATGTATATCGACGTCGATGGAGTGGGAGCACATCCAACAGCCAACACTATGAATTCTACAGCTTGCAGCAATATACATCAAATGAAAAAGAGGCAGATATCCATCTTTCAGCTTTGAACACTTGCAAGTGAATCTGTAACAAATTGATTAGTGGTTCTTACTTTTTTTCCCTTGTCTAATCAGCTATGGTAAATCAGTTGTGCCCTCTAGAATCCAAAACAGGATAAGACAAGCTTCTGGCTTGATTAGATTTCATTTTTTACATATGAAAGCCAGCAAAAGATATTTTAAAGGAAAAAAAAATCAAAATAATTTGTTTTGTTTCATGAATGTTAACCTTATCTCCATTTTATTCATAATGCATGTAATTATAAATAATGTTTCTTCTAAAACACAAGATTTTTCCCTGCTCTAATAGATATTCTAGGATTATGTTGATACTATTTTAGTAGAAACTGCACTAAAATTGTTGATGTAAGTGCAGAGAATAAAATGTCTATAGCTTATCAGCATTCCTCACTTACTGTTAAATATCAAATTATAGAAATTGCTTGGGTAGTTTATATTAAATATTCGAAAGAGTGTTTGCGCTTAGCTACAAAATAATTTTTTTCAATTGTAGGAAATATTGTTTTGATCTGAGTTATTATGATCCTTTTAGATAATCGGGCTAGCACATTTAAAGACACATTCTCTTTGTTTCATCTGAGTCTCTTTTTATGTAAGTTATAAATGCAACAACATGTATAACCTTGAAAAGAGTGAATGAAGCAAGACTGGTCTTGCTACATTATGGTGAGTTTACTTATTGCAGAAGTCTAAATGGGTCTTCAAATAAAGTATATAATCCAAGATTTCCATTGGCAACTTTTCTATAGATTACCCAAAAAAAAACATTTGCAAGTATCAATGTCTTATTATTATTCTGTCTCAGGTCAAGCAAGATATGGCAGCATTATTGTCTTAAATCCCCTCTATAACAATTAGAAAAACTGTGAACCCCACAAGTATTTGTCACCATGTGACAAGGTTAGATGCATTCTTCCCAGGCACCTATATTTAATTAAGCATTTGAGTTGTAAGTGAGTGCAGAGAACTAGCTACCTCAAAGTGTGACCAAGACTAGCCAGGTGCCAGAGCACAGTGAGAGGCAGCTGCTCCCTAAGGGCCAGTATCTCCCCGGGCTCACGGAGCCCAGGGGAACCCCAGGGCTGGCAAGGCAGGGACCTCAGCAGCCATCTCACCACCCCGGGAAGGGAGCAGGGCAGGTGCTGGGGGGGGGGTGAAGGAAGGGCAAGACCAAGTCCAGGGCATCTCACAAATCTATGAGGATAAGGCAGGTCAAAGATCAAACCAGGAAATCAGACAAGGTCAGCTGTGTCTATGGCCAGATGTGGCTGGAGAGCAGCACTCCTAGGTAGGGGCCAAAGCCCAGGACTGAGCTTAAATGGAGCCCCTGTGCCCATGAGGGAGGGTGGCAGTCCATCACATGGGTGAGGGTCCCATATGAGGCTAAGAGCCACTAAGGTTGATTAGTGCCCTACCAGGGGATTACCAAGAAGGGATATTTGAGGGAGATGGAGACCCTCTTGGTGTCCTTCTGCTTAACTTGCTCCATTTTGACAACATTTGTTGCACTGGGTGTCCAAAACTAGATCCAGTTGTACTCTGAATGTGCTCTAACATGTTGAACATAAGGCAGGATAATAACATCTCTTAATCTGTGCTTGTGCTAGTATCGACCAGGATGCTGTTGGCCTTTGCTGCCAGGGCACACAGCTGGCTCATGGTCAGCATACTGTACACCAAGACTGCCAGCTCTTTTCCAGCTTTCCCCAGTTGTTTTTGCATCCATACCATCCTAACCTCGGTACAAGAATGTTGTAGGAGAGGGTGCTCAAGCTTTGCCAGACTTGCAATATAGTCAGTGACTGAAGCTGCAAACCACAAAGGAAAAAGGTAGTTCAAGAATTTAAAGGTTAAGACAAATGAATGTTGATCACAGGAGCTGAATTCTGTCCCTGCTTTTGTTGTGCAGACTTTATGTTTTGTTTACAAAACAGTAGCAGTTCTGATAATCATTAACTTGATATTTCATAGGATCATAGAATGGTTTGAATTGGAAGAGACCTTTAAAGGTCATCTAGTCCAACCCCCCTGCTGTGAAAAGGGACGTCTACTCCTGATCTAGTTAAAGATGTCCCTCCTAAGGGCCTACAGGCCTACAGGCCTTACTAAGACATCTATCCTCATCTTTCTTATAAGCCCCCTTTAAGTACTGAAAGGCCACAATAATGTCTCCCTGGAGCCTTCTCCTGTCCAGGCTGAACAGCCCCAACTCTGGTCATTTATGCCCTCCTCTGGACCCACTCCAACAGGTCCATGTCTTTCCTGCGCTCAGGATTCTAGAGCTGGACGCAGTACCCCAGGTGAGGTTTCATCTCCCTTGACCTGCTGGCCATGCTTCTTTTGATGCAGTCCAGAATACAGTTGGCTTTCTGGGCTGTGAGTGCACATTGTTGGCTCATGTCCAGCTTTTCATGTACCAGCACCCCCAAGTCCTTCTTAGCAGGGCTGCTTTCAATCTATTCATCCCTCAGCCTCTATTGATCCCGGGGTTTGCCCCAACCCATGTACAGGACCTTGCACTTGGCCTTGTTGAACCTCAGGAAGTTCACATGGGCCCACTTCTTGAGCCTGTCCAGGTCCCTCTGGATGGCATCCTGACCCTCAGGTGTGTCAACTGCACCACTTGGCTTAGTGTCATCTGCAAATTTGCCAAGGGTGCACTCAATCCCATTGTCTATGTCATGGATGAAGATATTTAACAGTACTGGCCTCAGTACTGGTTCCTTGTCTTAGAGTACTTGATGTGGCAACTTTAATGAGTTTATTTTAAGATAAGTCTTTATATGCAATTAAACAAAATTTCAGTAAGTTCACTAAGTTCTTCTCTTCCCTGCAATTCTGTTTTAATGCAGTATAGAAATCATTTTGTATCTTTAAATATAAGCAGTAGTAGCTGTGTTTTTTCTGTTTTTTTTCCCCATTCTTCAGCTTTTAAAAACAACAGCAGTATCTAAAAATGTTTCTCACATTCGTCTTGAAATGCCATATGAATATTTAATAGTCCTGTTTCAAATCTGCATATGGCCAGCTGTCACAGGATGGCACTACAGAGAATCCAGTATAACTTTGGTATAATCTAGAGTCATATCCATCCCTAAATCTAAATTCATTTGATAGCTTAGAGATGCAGCTATTGTCAAATCCAGGAATAAATCTTTTGTTGCTTTTCTCTTGAATCTCATCTCTCACTTGGCACAAATTGGCTTACGTAGATAATGATGTTGAGTCTCACCAGTGGGCAAGCTGAAAAGTTCCTTCTCTGTTGTGAAAGTCTGTAACATTTCTCCAGAAGACCTGCAAAGGTTTGTGATATATTCATCTGGGTTTTGTTTTATCTTTCTTATTTTATCCCTGGAAGAAACTGGTAGACAGCTACAATTACCATCTGGTGAGCTGGATTAAAAATAATCAGACTCGTAAGTGTTTTTCCTAACTGTAACTTAACAAATTGAGAATGAATACAGATTTAATGGGCAATAAGATCATGAAACTGTAAAACAGTCACCAACTTAGGTGACTATCAAAGTCCAACTGTTGACCTACAAAATTGCTTGTTTTCATTTAATTGATAGCCATTCTTTTAATTTTCACATAAAATCATGCACACTTTTTTTGAGAAAAGGGAAGATTAAATTCAGCTTAGATGAAATTTAGCTTAGAATCCACCTCTTGTTTTAGCAGGATAAATGCCCCACATTCCAACTGTGTATTAAATTTTTAAACTTTCTTCTCAAGCTTCTAGGTGATAGCTCTGAATTCAGGGATAGATCTCTGATTAAAACTGCATAAATCATGCAGTGCTTTCCAGAATACTTTTAAGATTTGCATGCCTATTAATAAAATCTCAAAAATCTATGTAGAACTGATCATTGCCCAGAAACAAAAAAAAATGCTATAAAAACTGTGCATTTTGTCCTCTGTTCCTAACTGACAGTAATAGCAATGCAGTCCAGATCTGTGGGTGAAGTGATTTGTGATAAGTCACGAAGGTTACTTTCACAGGTATTAAATCCTAAGGCTACTAAAGTCTTTGGATATGCCCATCCTAGTATATTCCCTGGCATTTTTTTGTCCTATGCCTAACATTCTCAAAATTATCCTTGGGTGTGATTTGGGAGTCAGAATTTGTGGGGCTGCCCCCCCTCTGACAGGTAGTTTGCTTGCAGACCCTCCTTTGGAGACCTGCCTAGAGACTCTTTTAGAATAGCTGCAGTAATTTTGTGCCAGTTAGCCTCTATTTTCAGGAGCACTTCCCTGGCACATTTGATTTACTGGTGTGGCTGAAGCCTCTGGCATCAGCTGCAGTAGCCCTCAATGGTGTTTCAGGGTGCATTCACATCTGTAGGGCAGGAGAAAGGGAAGAGCGTTTCTCATACACAGGTTTCTTCTAAAAAGGGTGCTGATTTCTGCATGCTGAAGTGACCTAAAACTTACCCCTTGTCAGAATGATCTCTACGGAGTAGTATAAAAGCACTTCCCAACTCCTAATATCCCAGGCTGTGAGCCCCTTAAGACTTACCTACATTGCCCTCTGTCATTATTTGCTGACACTGCAGTTGCTGAAGAACATCAGCACGTCAGCATCACTCAGACAGCAGAAATCATCTTGTCTAATGCTGACTGCATACTCCTATATTAAATATTACATAAAACATTACTCATGCACCAGCTGTACGATGCTCAGGATCTCTGATGTGTTACAGGCTTTCTGCTGAGGGCAGATAATACCACTGGTGATGACAGAGCTGACTATAAGCTGTTTTGCTTGGGCAAAGCTGAGTCAGTTGGGTTTACCCTCTGGCCCTCATTTGTTAATGAGGCTTCTGGGTCACAGTCCCAATCGACTGCTCCAGCAGTCAGTGGCTGAAGTATATCAATAGTCTTTTCACATGGCCACTTACTGGAATGGGTAAGAAAGGTTTCATAGCCCTGGAAGTATCTAGTCAGGGGAGAGTTAAGGTTTCTTTATGCCACCAGATTAGCCAAAGCCATCTTAACAGAGTGGGATCTAATTACGAAGGTTTTTCTTCTGTTACACCTGAGGCAATGAGGTCTGTAGTTATGAATCTAGTCCATTCTTGCATATGGCTCCTTTTAAACAAAATAAACAGTTGAACTACGTGTAGCAGTAGTGCTTCAAGAAAAGAAAGGAAGAATTTGCGTAGGTTTATTTAAAGTTCTAAAGAGCATCTGCTTTTAATGAGCATTCCAAATTGGAAACTAGTTAGTATGTTTTTTAATACTGAATCTCTTGAGAAAGTGTCAGGGATCCTTTAATGGCAATAAGTTGTCAGGCCAAATTGTTGTGGCCCATTTTAAAAATTGTACCCTTGAATTGCATCTCACTTTGAATTTTGCCCTACAGCATATGACTAGAAATACATTAGAGACAAAACACTACTTCCAGAATCTCTGATACCATTTCATTTCATACTCATTTTGTTCCTCTTATCCCAGAAGATAAGAACCCTTCTTTTTTCTCACACAGCCACTTGCAGTAAGGAATATCATATTCTGATAAAAATTCTGACAAAAAAGAAGAATATTTTAAGGGAAATTGGAAAGGTAAGGAAAATCAAAGAATTGCTAAGTGTCAGTGATATAAGACGATTTTTCTGGTGTAATTTATTTGCTGTTTGGCCAGGCAGGCTGATGGCCTAACATACTCAGAGCTATGCTGTTGTTTTTTGCTGATACAGCTTTTCCAGGCGCTGATGTATCATGAAAGTATCACTCTATGGAAATCTTTGTTTCTGCTTAATTTTCTACTTTATTGTTGTTTTGGTTTTTTTTTTTTACCTTTTGCTTAACTTCTTTCAAGCTTGATATTTGTACTAAAGTCCCACTAATTTTTTTTCTTGCACTCTAATGATATTGTTGGTTGGCTGTCTTACTGTAACTAAGAGTATTTTATGGTAGCTAGAGAATTTTTAGATTTCCTGTCCCTCCTGGTCATTTTTGTTTTGGAAGAAAAGTATTTTTCATCCACGGTTATCAGAATTTGTACTGTTTTTCTAGATGCACTATTGCAAAATTTATATTTCTCTGATTGATAGTTTCAGGACAGTATACCTCAGGTTACACTTCAGAAATCAAATTATAATTTTTTTTTCCTTGGATACTTCCTGTTATCTGACAGATTTAAATAGCTAGTATTGAGATCTTTGTGAAGGAATGCATCCTACCGGAATGACTATATGATCTGTGTGCTGTTCCACAGAACCATCCTATGAATGAGATATTGTATCTTACGACAGCTTTTGTAAGCATTAGAAATATCAGGAAGAAATTTCACTACGAAACATATTACATATGGTCTGCTTCATCAAGTGTGCAATACTTAGTCTTGTAACCTGCTGTACAAAAATCTCCCATACAGAGATTCTGACCAAGCAATTTTCTGTCTATCTTAAAATGGTGTATTTTAAAACAAAAAGTGAGTATAATAGCTCTAAATTTCACACAATCAAACTACAACTTATAAAATGTTTGAATGAACTTGCAAGACACAAGCCCTTTTGAAAATCTGTGTGCTACCGGACTTTTGAAGCTATATAATACATTTGAGATCAGTCTCCAGGGGATGCTAGAAAATCTGGCCTTTATTTATTTGTTTCTGTGGCTTTTAGTAGGTTTATTGCTTTATGAAGAGAGAATCCAATCCTTGAATCCAAATTCATGTAAAACCTCCGTAATGCCATGGAGATCCCCTTTCAGGCATGCCCAAGGTACCCAAAAGTGTTCATGGTCACAGAATCTTTAAAATGCAAGGACAATTAGATTAAGAAAAATATCACTGAAAAAAATTGGACCATGTCTGGTCTTCTTTAGACTATTGACTCACAGAAGGAATATCATTGTGCAAAATTACACAACACCAACATGCAAATATTCTGCAGAAGCACTGGAGGGAAAGAGAATGCAATTGGTCGCATTTTCTTTATCATAATGGGATCCTGTAAGAATCGTCTGATCTATGACTTAATTGTTCACAAAAATTAAATTATGCACTAGCAGACATGCAACTGGATTTCTTTCTATATCAGCTGTGCATAAAATCTTACAAAACTTTAATTATAAGTCATTTTTAAAAAGTTTGTATTGTTCCATTTTTGTGGAATAATAAGACAAATAAAGACTTCGTACAGATAACCTGAGTCTTTCTTTAATTTACTTAAAATAAATCTAATATGTTGATTTGTTTGTACTATCTTAGTTAAATTTTTTCTGTTTTCAAAGAGCAAGTGGTATGAGGTTGGAGACTCTATGGTCTAGGTAACAGGCACTATGAAAGAATAGATACCCTTTTTATGTATAAAATGTAGACTCAGCCTTAATAACACAGTTGTGTACCATATCTTAATAGCAGGGTCTTTTACACAAGGTTTGTGCAAAACTTTATACAACTTTATTTAAAATATAGTAAGATTTATTTTACTGTAATGTAGAGTAGGGATTGCAAGACATTAGTAACAGGATCCTAAAAAGACAGTAGTTCTCTATTCATCTTCAGTAACATTTAGAGATGGAGCTGAGAGGAAGGCATGAAAAAACATTAACTTATGTTTGTATGCTATTTATTTTTAAATATTTATTGAATGATTGCTTGAACTTACCAGTAGACAAGAGGACTGAGTTACATAGAGTAGTTTTTATTTATCTTCAGACCTGGAAAAACAAGGGCACTGGCACTCTGAACTTCCCCTCTCTGTTTCATTTGACCTGCCGTTCAGATTTTCTGGGGTGAGAGTAAATGTCCAGTATTGTGCCTGTTCAGTGCTTGTTTCCTCTGTTAAGGCCAGCCAGGCTACTTTGTCAGTTTGTCTAAGTAACGCAGACTCTACAAGCTTAGACTCAACAACTTAGACTTCTTTCTTTCATGGCAGTTATTTACCAGTTGCTAAACGGGGCTAGGATACCGAAGAGTTCACCAAGGCTTATAAATTCAGGGTACGTTTGAGTTTTTTTTTAAATATAAAGGCTACCTATAAGACTGGCTTTCGAGAAAAAATATAACAAAACACAAGTTAAAAACTGGATCCGTGCATGGTGAGTTGCCTGTTTCTGAGACTCAAATGTGTGAGTTCTACAATTTCAAAGGAACATATGGTTTCAGCAAAATGTGATTTCTTGATATTTATACACATGTTAAGGAAGATGTGAAAGAAGGTCAAGAACGCTGCATCATTGTGACTTAATTTCTAATATTCCGTTGTTTTTTCTTGAAACCTGTCTTACATCATGATGGCATTTTTGTTTGGCAGATGGGCTTGGTCATCTTTTTAAAAAAGTGGGTAATTTCTACCAGCAGGAGTATGAGATCTAGGTGCAAAAGAGATAGTGACAGAATATCTTTTTAGACATCATATTCCTTATTTTCTGAATATCAGAATATACTGAACAATCACAGTAAGTACTGCAGGTATTACTAGTGAAGCTTGTGGCCTAAAGCCCACAGCAATTTGCATCACACCAGAGATTAGGGTTTCTGCTGAAGTCTCTTGAACCTCCTCTTGCCCTTTGCCCAAGGTGAAAAATCAGATCTGAATAGTTGCTACAGAAGTATATTAAAAAGGATTAAGCCTTGTGTTATGCTTAACTGACCAAGAGGGATTTCTGAAGTACTCAGGCATGCTGAGTCTCAACTATTGTGTGTGGCAACTTCTTGAAGCTTCTTAGCAAACATCTGCCAGTGGCTGAAATTTCTGTGTACCTTTCTAAAGCGTTTAAATGTATCTGGAGTAGAGGATTTCCAAAATTATTTGGAAATCTAAAACCATTGTCAGGGCAATGAAGATAAATTATGAGAATTTCCAAATTTGTTATGGTAATTGGTGCTTTGAACACTAAATGACGTGCTGTATACTGTCACATGGTGTCTTCTTAGACCCACCTGTTTGTACTTGGTGTGGATGATGAGTTCAGACAATTCATCATTTGGTTCCACACAGACTTTTTCTTCTCTCAAGCTTTACAATTACATCTGATCTTATGTCTGTCTCATTCTAGCCTCACTTCTGGAAAGATGTCCAGTCATTCAGGTACAGTTAATACACTGTCCTAAATTAGGAATACTGCTTGATACCTTTCAAAAATGGAACACTTCTCCAGTGAAATGAGACAGACTTACTTGACTTTACTTATCTATATTTATATGACTTATAAAATCTGTTACAGTTTTGACATCTATAATTTTGTTCTTCTTAGGTTACAGTTATATTTGCTGTTCGCATGAGTCCTGGCAATGTGGGAAGCACATAGAAATGGAAGAGCACTAAATGCAGCAACCACCATATGCCAGCTACAGAAGTGTTCATTATATTTATTAAGTATTTCATATCTGTGAACTCCAAGTCGTTTTTAAGGTGGATCCATTAAATTCCCTTTCCCTATAATCATATTTAAAATATTTCTAACTTTTAACCTTTACATCCATATCTAAATAGAAAGAAGGCCTAAAAGACTTAAATATGAAAATTAAAATTACCGCTATTAAGCTTGATCTACTTCATACCTTATCACTTCACCTTCATTGTGAAATGAAGAGATGTACAAAACTACAGTACTACTACAGAGGTACTTTTATCTAATGAACTATTAACTTAACCTTCTTTGCCTTTGCTTTTGGTTTCATAGAGATGAGAAATTACAGAATATTAAGATTGTTAAGTACTGTCTGGGAAAAGAGATGTCCTGAGTTTATATTTTTGTGAAAAAAAAAAAAAAACAGTATTCTGCAAAACAGGATAAATTTTTAAAATTTTGGAAAAAATAATTAAAAGTACTTCCCTGTATCTTTTGGTTTTGCAGAGATCGTAAGAATAGCTCTTCCTCCTTCTAAAGATTTTTTTTATAATACGAAAAAGGAAATTTATTGCTAAAGAAACATCATCCCATATGTCTACCAATCATTAGTCCATAAGCTATTACAAAACTTGCAGAATTTCCTGATTGACTTGTTAGCGGATGATGCAGCCATCAGAGCAATGCCAATAGAATTAGAAAGGTGACTTTCTGAAGACAAAACCAAACTGTTAATGTGAAATTTTAGTCTAGTTTTTATACTTAATAAATGCTGTAAGCAGCCTTTTATTTGTTTAACTAGGAGTGTTTAAATTAAAAAGACACTATAGTACTTAAGCATAACTTAATCTCAAGTGAGATTAATATTCTTAAAATAATTCAGCCAGCAAATTTTAGGTTTCATTCATGTAACATGCAGTAAATTGGTACAATTAACTTTTCTTGAGATTCTTTCAACAGCATTCATTTAATATATCACTACTACAAAAAAAAAAATTAGTCGTCTCTAGTAGGATCCTACACATTTTAAAGAAAGTATCAAACTGACTTGAGAGAGGAAGGAAGAAGACTGCAGCAAATCCATTGACTTAGGAGATCAGGTGTAACATTAGACAAAACTATGGTCACTGTCATGTCTCAATGGAAGGAATTAAGGTAGGTAGAGCTCTTTTAAGCTTCTTCCATATTAAACATCAAAAGCATACTGAAAAAAAAAATTACCCTATATTTATAATCAAGTACTCAGTACTCAGTTGTTGGAATTGCCAGAATGTGAATTGTCCACTTTTTTTCTCTATCTTCTGGCATATGTTATGAGCCTGATTTTAATTAACTGATCACATATGGTCTGCCCGCCGCTGCCCTGCCCACTCCCTCACCCCGCAGGACACTTGTCTCCTGCTGTGCACAGTATGTAGATAATGCTCACTGAATGAGTAACTATTCAACATTTTGTTTCTTTGTTATTGTTCAGTGTATGGTCCCATGCCACATTTTTAAGTTCTGCTTTGAAGACAGAATTTCTAATTTCCTCCTGAGGTTCTCTGTGGTGCTCATCACTACAGTGTCTGAGTGCTTTACGAATCTTAATGAATTTATCTTCACAGCACTTCTGTACACTGAAGAGGAATTATTATTCTAATTTGACAGAGAGAGAACTGAGACAGAATAAATTAGAAAATATCCACTATTTTTGACAGTCAATTTGAGGTGCTTACAAGCTGATTTTTCAGATGGTGTAGTATTATATGACACAGAATGCATTCAGTGTCTGTTGTCTATGTTGCAGGTATAGGTACTTCATGTTTTCAAACCACAGCAAGGGCCTGGAGTGGCAGAATGAGGACCAGAGAGATAATGTCCACTTGCAAAAAGTTCCATTTAAGTGATTTGGCTGTAAGGGATTAATGAGAGAGAGAGATACAGTTATTCAGGGCAGCACTCCATCTCCCTGAGTTTTCAGACCATCCTTTCTTTTCATCTAGTTTCTACGGCACCCAGCACTGCACATCTTCCAACTTCTGGAAAAGTAATGTAGGGGTTATACAGCATCCTGCCCTGTATAATTCTGAGTTGTCTCCAGAGCAAGAGTATCCTGTGAGCACTGGATGAGGGACAAATCTTGTGTAAAATAAATTTCCAAATTATAATGCAAAGACACAAGAGGGATTTATTAAGTTTGTGTAGGAAAC
The DNA here is from genome assembly GCA_011801015.1 of Ardeotis arabs. Lineage (NCBI taxonomy): Eukaryota > Metazoa > Chordata > Aves > Otidiformes > Otididae > Ardeotis > Ardeotis arabs. The sequence continues at coordinate 54,946 of JAAGAY010131331.1, read as the reverse complement.
TTCAGTAATACTTTAAACTATGTTTTTTCACGTGACCTTCTGTGTTTTTGTTTGTTTGTTATTTTTTTTTAAAAAAAAAGCAGAGCAAAGCAAAGCTGTGAACTGTATGTCACCATACAAATACTCACCTGGCTCATGCTGAGTCTTCAGACAGCTCAGAGCTGAGCTAAGGCAATGCTCTCTTTAAATTAGCTGACAGTAAAGAGGATTTGTGAGGGATTTGCTGATAGCCCAGGAACTTTAAGATTTGGGAATTATAAGTTTTAATCTAATTTCTCAGGGAGATTGTGCCACTGTGAGCTCATGCCCCTTTTGCAAATCTGACTCTTCCTGGTGCTTTCCCTCCAGACTATGACAGATCCAGTTTTCTTGCTTTATTCCCATTTTGAGTCCTTGCTTCCTCTAGGTGCCCCTTTCTCCCTGTTCATCACGGTTCCTATCATCTTACTGAATCTGCCCTCTCCTCTAGGGTCCCTAATAAAGCCTCAGGCTTCACAGAAAGACCTCAGAAAGAATGGCTTTCAAAATACCCTTTAGTGCAGTATTGTCATAGTGTTGCTTTTAAAATGATACCCGTATGCTAACAAACCCATTTGTTATACTCCTGTTTAAGGCAATATAATTCAAAATGCTATTGTTTTGATGCTATTTTAGCTTAAACCAAATTCCTTCTATTGACAATCTGAAAAAAGAAAATATCCATAAGATAGCTAACTGAAAAAAATGTATCTGGCTGTGCAACCAATTTCTTGTGTGTCCTGGATAAATCATGTAAGTTCACTGTCACTTTCTGCCCCGTGGACAAAACAAGGGTAGCAATATTTCCATTCTTTAATCCACAGTTTTCATGCCCATGCCTAACATAGACATGCTTAACATTACTGTGCTTAATTCCATTATTTTCACAGGATCAGAGGCTGAAATTTTTTTTTGCCCCTTGGTGGTGCTTTTGTAATAGAATCCTGATCTCACTTAGGGACTTTGAACTCTATTAGTAGTTCCAGCAAATAACAGCAGAGTGGCAGCAATTATTATATAGCACATAAAACATACATGGTGCTGTGTGAAAGATTAGCTACAGCAAAATTGCCTTTCTTTCCTGCACAGGAAAATATGCAATGATTTAGCTCAAAGGCTGTTTGGTAAGTCAGTCATTTTTAAGAATTTATTGCACGTATTTTAGAAGAAGAATATTGTCTTTATTTTAGAAGGAGAACATATCTGATATTGACTTTGACTATGTCATAATAGTATCTACAGCGGCAGACACATGAAAAACAAGGACTGTTGAAGAACATGAAAATTAAAAGGTTATTTAGAGGAAGCAAATAGTTTAGGAGGATGAAAAAAAGAGCAGAACATACAGAAGAAAATTAGTCTCCTGGAATAATGTAAATAAGAATTTTAGTTATATGTGGAATAAAAGAAGTGGATAGTAATTAGGATGGATACATACATATGAATATGTTGTCAGTGTGTCTTGCAGACATTCATTATTGATAGTTATTATTACCGAGTTCTTAAATAAATTTCACTGAGAAGTCCCAAGGTTACCATTGTAATACCAGTTAATTCCAGTTTCAAAATGTGAATGCTTTTGCGTGGTAGTGGGCATAACAGCAGCACAATGGTATGGTAAAACACTATAAATCCTTTAGAAGAGGAGCAGGACAGGAAGACATGTCAGGGAATTAATGCATGAAGTGAAAAGAGGCACCCAGGAATGTTTCTTTTTCACTACTTTTTAAAGTTATATATTTTTGATTTTATTTTGCTGGAGGATGGGAGCTCATTACACCAACCTGCACAGAGTAAGAAACAATCTATGGAAGATGCTGCTTAGTAACTCCTCAGGCTGCAGCAATTCTATCCTATCATCATTGGCTGGGTGGAGGTATTTTGTCTTCCAACATAAGTAGTTAAACACAGTAATCCTATTACTGTAGTGAAGTAGGATGCAAGAATTCTCCAAAGCAGAAAAAAAGCCAAAACTAAATTAAACACATTTTGATACATCAAAATATCCTTTAAAAATCTGCTTTATGCAGTGTTGGGATTTCTGCACAGATTTTTGTTATTGAATAAGCAAGTGAATAATCATTAAATGATTTGTAGTTATTCTGCCCTGAAGGATACTTGATGGGATTCTGTGTCACGGTTCAGCTCAATATAAGTATCAGGCAATTGCAATTAGGGGAGTCTGTGAGGAAATGCAAGTAGAAATATTTTCAGGACAACAGCATGCACTCATCTTGTATCTGCAGCTCACCCTGCACAGACAGCGTGATCAAGCATCTCATTAAGGGCTTGGTAGAGACTGTGGCATGGTTGAGAGCAAGTTGATTAAAATTCAGTCTGGATATTAATAGTAAGATGATGAAACTGCGGAAAGCAACCAAGGGATATGGAGAAGATGTCAGCTCTTTTACTGAGGATGTGCATCCATTGGTTGTCACTTCAGCTGACTTCTGAGTTACAAGGCTTACTAGGTTTTCTACAGCCTTCATGTCATCCTGTAGCTGCATGGATCTGGGTGGCATTTTATTTATTTTCAAACTTGGATCAGGTCCAAATATTACAGTGGACTCTCCAGTGTTGGAACTGATGCAGAATTATGCTGCTTATTTGTAGAGCACAGCATCTTGCTATGAACACTTCCTACAAGGTTTTAATGCTTGTCTTCTGCTAGTTCTGGACAGAGCAGGTGTGCTGATTTGAGCTGATGGTATGGAGCACTGAAGCTTTAATAGCGTGGGATCTGACATCTATAAGATGAGAAGTAAGGCGATTGGGAGGCATTCTAGATGCATGACCTGTGGACAATTCACCTCTAAGATGGGAAAATTGTTACTCATTGTGGCACTTCTTAAACAACTTAAAAATCTTTAAATGGAAGGCACTATGAATTTTCTGGGCTTGATTTTGTTATAAATAAGGGGCTGATCATAACTATTTTCTGTGGAGCTACTTGATTATGTTATTCAGTGAGCTCTCCTGTATCTCCCTCATCTGAACAAGGTCTGGTTTTGGTGGGGAGTGGGGAACAACAGACTCTCATGGGCAGAGACTGTGGCACTCTTGACAGCATACTGATAAAAGGTCAGACTGGTTACCAGCTCTGTGATAACGCAGCTAGGATAGGGGAAACAATGTGCAAATATATTGCGATATGTTTAGCAAAAGCGAAAGCTGTGATGCATTTAGTAATTGGCTGCTTTTAGTTCTGGCGCTGTTATATCCAAATCCTTCCTTGTCAAAGCACCAGTAATAAGCATCACAGTGAACAGTGTTGAAGGAATAAATCTGGCTGAAAATATATGATTTTTCCTTGATGAGTTTTCAGTTTCACCAGTTCCTTAGTCTGCCTCCCCACTTAGCTGCAGGAATGCCTGTACCCATCTGAAAAAAATGTTTGAAAACAAATGTGAGTCTACAGGAACTGTAGGGCTGTCATCATTCATTACTAATCTATTCTTTTCTATATGACAATATTTGAGCCAGAAGCAAACATTTGTATCTGCTTAGATAGATTTTAAAAAATACCTCATTTCTATATGTTAATGACAAAGTTTTTAAACAACTAGTCAAAACAAAAATACAGAGATAAATTGTCCATGAAAATACTAGAAACATTTAACTTCCTATTAAAAAAAAATATATATATATACAGTTCCATTTCAAACTTATTACACTAGAAAGGAAGAAGTAAATATCACTGTCTCAGTAACACAGAAAATGCTGACTGCTGAGTTTATGCACTTCCGCTCCCGTATATGAAAGCAAGCACCTCAGTCTTTATGTGACTGCTCTGAGAGCACAGTGAACAGGCAGCAGCGTGCATAGCAGTCTCTGGATTCTGCTTTGGGAGCATCTGGACCTTCCAAGGATGAGGTCCAGGACCACCAGGGAACACCCAGAAACTTCTGAGAGACTTGAGGGTGCCTTCTGCTGCTAGGTGGGGGTAAGGCGAAGGGAGCCAAAAGGCTGCGGTGCCACGGAAGCTCTAGCAGCTTCTAACAGACATGATCGCTGCCCTTGATCCAGGGTGCCTGGAGACTTGAGCCAGTGCTTAGGAGTGGCCAAACCCAGAGCACAGCCAGCCAAGGCAGCAATTTGCACAGAAGAGTGCAAAGAAGGGCCTCAGCTGAACTTGTATCTGCATAAACCATCTCGGGTATGTGGTGGCAAGCCACAGGGCACTTTCCCCAGCAGATGTTGAAGCTGCTGCCACAGTCAGGGTAGAGGCTTCCACACAGACGGAGCTTCAGATGGTGGATGTAGCCCTCCTAGCCCCAAGCTTTAGGAAGCACCTGGGGCATCATTCTGATGCCAAGAGTGATGGCTCACTGGCCTTCAGTGCTGTCTTGGAGGTGCCATTCTGCCAAGTGGAGCAGTTACAGGTGGAAAGGCATAAACAATCAAGGAGGTTTCTGGACTGCATCAATGATAACATCCTGACCCAAGTGACAGGAGCCAATGAGGAGAGGTGCTCTGTTGGACCTCATACTTGCCAGTGATGAGACGCTCATTGGGCTGTGAAGACCAAATGCAGCACTGGCTACAGTGATCATGAGATAGCAAAGCTCAGGATCCTAAGAGGAGGGACGAGGGCAAAAAACAAAATCACATCACTGGACTTCAGGAGTGCAGACTTTAGCCTCTTTGCTTGGAAGAGTCCTGCAGGATAAGACCCTGGAGGGAAAAGGAGCCCAAGAAAACTGGTTAATATTCAAGGATCTTCTCCTCCAAGCTGAAGAGAAGTCCACCCAGGTAAGAAATCAGGCAAAAATGCCAGGAGGCCTGCATCGATGAGCAATGAGCTCCTGGCAAAACTTGAACACAGAAAGGAAGCATACAGAGGGTGGAAGCAGGGTCAGGTAATCTGGGAGGAATAAAGAAATATTGTCAGAATATTGAGGGATGGAGTTAGGAAAGCCAAAGTACAAATGGAATTTAATGTGGCAAGGGATGTCAAAGGCAACAGAAAGGGCTTCTGTAAGGATACAAGTGACAAAAGGAAGGCTAGGGCACACTGCTGAAGGAGATGGGGGACCTGGTGACGCAGGACACTGAAAAGGCTGAGGTACTGAATGCCTTCTTTGCCTCAGTCTTTGCTAGTGAGACGGGCCTTAATGAATCCCAGTTCCCAGGGACCAAGGGAAAAGTCTGGAGCAAGGAAGACATGGAAGATCATCTTCATTAGTGCAAGGGGATCAGGTCAGGGAATACTTAGGCAAATTGGACTTACATAAGTCCATTGGCCCTGATGGGTTGCACCCATGAGTGCTGAGGGAGATGGCTGATATCACTGCAAGGCCATTCTCAATGACCTTTGATCTATCATGGTGACTGGGAGAAGTACCTGAGGACTCAAGGAAAGCAAACATCACACTTCTGTCTTCAGGAAGGACAAGACGGATGACCTATGGAACTGCAGGCTCAGGTGACCTCCAGAGGTCCCTGCCAACCTCAGCCATTCTGTGCTATGGTAAGGAATAAATTACATTGTATTTTCTGATTACTTTTTATAGCTTGTATTTATTTTATAATCCATGATAGTATATCATGTACATACAGTACTGCTGTAGTCTTTCCTTATGTTGACAAGACACATTTTTCTTCTCTATTTATTGGAGCAAAGACTAGTGTGTGGTACTGGGTGTTTTAAAGTACTTTGCAGTTCTAAAAATGAACATAACAGGCAGGCAATTTGGAAAAAAATAATACAGCAGCCCCATCTTTCAGTTCTTGAACATTGCCCTGGTAACTGGGAGACTGGTAACTGGGCTTATGCTGGGTGCATGGCACTGATTAAACTAGATAATATGAAAGCATTCAGCCAGATGGGAGGGGAGATTGCCATGATACGGTTATAAAGCTCAAGAAAGGAGTACTCTTGTAGGAAGTTAGAGGGGGAATGCTAGGAGAGTTCAGTACAGGAAAAAAAGGGTTACAGATCAATGAATTCCTCTTTAAGTTCACAGAGGATGAGTCTGGAGTGAATGATGGGTTAATATTGACTGGCTGAAACTGGCTACATTTCACATTTACTGCAAATGGTGACATTTCTAATGCAAGATGTCCAGTCTGGCAGTTTTCCATCCTTGAGAAAAAAAAAAAAGATCTGAATGAAGAAGGAATACTTTGTTCTACTATATAATCTTCTCACATTGATTTTTTTTTCCTTTAAGATGCTGTGTTCTGGCCATCTGGCTGCCTCTCACGTCCTTTGGCTCTGTTATTGAAGCAAACAAGATAGACTGCTGAAAAGACTAATATTTTTTAGTGCATTATTGAATCTTGAAGACATTCATACTCAAGTTTCTCACTCTTCTGATAAGCTTTGTTGGAAAGAAAAGAGGCTGGAAGTTATTGCATTTGAATTTATCAGTGTTTATTTACCATGAGTGGAATTTTCAAAATGTCACAGTGTGAGAGCCTGAGTCTCTTTTCAAATAACGGTCTTACACTAAAATCAGATTGCCAAAGCTATGCGTATCCCAGATCCAAAATAATATTTAAGCTCCTAATGCCTGTTTTATGCCTCAACTTTGTATCAATTTCCCTAACTAGGTAGTAGGATCCTAGATATTCTGTTGGTTCTGTGACTACTTATCTAATGATAGAAATAGGCACCAACTCCTACTTTGAGAAGAATCCCTGTCGAGTATGTAGCTAAATCTATAATTGCCCATCTATTAACGAAACATGTTGGAATGATTTGTGTAAGAGATGAAAATCAGTTGTCATAATCTATATGGAAAATGTTGATTGTTCTGAAAGAAATATGGTATGGTACTCTATGCCAAAACTGACATCACCTGCTTCAAGTCATTTACAAGCTGGAAGCAAGTTATCTTGAATACATATGGATTATTTTCTAATAGGTAAAGCACATACCAGTGTCTTATATATATATATCACATAAATACTATATATCACTAAAGTGCTAGGTGAGCAGCTCATCGCACAACAGTATATAACATGTAGAGTGAAAAAAAAAACCTGAATTACCAATCTGAATGACAGGTGCCATGGGATTTTTCTACTACAATATGTTTGGAAACTGTAAAAATCCTAAAGAATAAATTATTGAACTTTATCCCAGATGAGAGAAAAGCATTCTATATCATACATTATTTTGTAATGTGATATGTTTGTTTGTGATGAAATATGAGTTTGGAATGGAATGATTGCTTATTATAACTGATTAAGTTTATAAACATAATTAATTGTAAGTATATTATAGAATCATAGAATCATGGAATGGTTAGGGTTGGAAGGGACCTTCAAAGGTCATCTAGTCCAACCCCCCTGTATTATTATATAAAATGCTTTGCAATCCAACTTTAAGAGTAACTTGAATTAGACTTTCTTACATCTTATGCTAACTTGAAAGTTAGTAAAGCTAAGAAGCACTGTCCATTAGGAACTGGCTATTGCATGTATTTAAAATTAAGAATCTTAAACATAAATGGCATATGGAGTCCATAGTTTATGCTGCCCATCTTTCTAAAAAGTTACAAGCATAGGCATCTTGCTCACCCAGAGCCTGTAAATTAGTCTCTATGCTGCTTTTATACTGGTTTAAGAATTAGTAAGAGCTATGCTACTTGAAAATTTAAAACATCATTTTATTCATTTAATTTTCTAAGGACAAAAGCCTTTCTTATTAATTATTAAAGCAGTATGAAAGCTGGCTGGAGACACTGGGTTTTCACTCTGGTTCTGGCAAAAATTTTACCTTACTGTCAGCTAGCTTCTACAAGGATTGCTTCAGCATAGGCCTAAGGAGAGGAGAACATTCTCCCTGAAATGTGAAGTTATTAATTGTTAAAAATCTTCGTACATAGATGTTTCTCTTTCTGCAAGATCTTAGTCAGATGAGCTCTGGCAAGCCATTGCAGTCCTTTAAGGTGTTACTTCCCGAGCTGTCTAACTGATCTTGTGGTGAAGGTTATGTCCAATAACAGAGTCAGAAAACAGAAGTATGTTTTTGAGCTTCAGTTACTCTGTAAGCCAAACCTTTAATGGAAAGATTGGCTGACAAACGTGGGCTGTATTTTGGTCCTGACCTGTGAACAGCTGGCTGTGAAATATGTTGACTTTGCCACATATATGTGACTTGTATCAGAGATCTGGTGAAAAGAAACTGCAAGTTGGTAAAATCATAGATGGCCACAGCTGCTTCATCACGTTTCAGAGTTCTCAATCTGTTTTCTATCTGAGGGATGCTTAATTTATCATTTGTGAAATAAATGTCTTTATAGTGCATTTGCCATGATCAACAAGACTCTTTAATGATGAAATTAAACACAAATTATACACTGGTTGACAATTTCAGCTGAGGGATGAGCAAGTTTAGTGACTGAGCTGGTCTTTCATGTAAAGGACAGATGAAATAAAGCCAACCTGACTAATCACTTGTTTAGATATAACAGAGAGAATTACTTTTCAATAATTTTTATTCTTGGAAAATACGCTTATCAGAAAAATATCAGGTTTGTAGTTTCTAACATACACACCTGTCTATCAAGAGAGTCTTTAATTGCTTATTGTAAGCAAAGGCATTCACTTGCTTCAACATACTAAAGAAAAGTTAGAGCAGGTACCCAAAGACCTGTGCCTACAGAGGCGCCTTTTGAACTTATGAAAAGCTAATGAAGATGCTGAACTTTTTTCACATGAGGCTTATGAATAGAATCTATCTAACACCAGGCCACAAAACTGAGAACACAGGCACAATGAGCAGCATGGACTTGCCTCTTTATGCTAAATTTATTCAGTTATTGGACCCAAGTTTGAAGGATCAGGCAATTTCTAAGAAGGGCTGAGAAAGCTGAGCTGGGAGAGATTAAGTAGTATTTTCTGGCTGCCTCTTCATTTTGTCTCAGAAGAGAGAGAGCTAAAGGTGAAGAACCCTGGATACCTGAAACTTACTTGACTTAGATTTACTTCGCTTAGATTTACTTCGCTTAGATTTACTGTGCAGTTTTCATTTGAAGAATTACATGGAAGGAAGGGGCTGGATACATTTTGGGGCTTCTATTAATTCCTACTGGAGTGATATGCCTAGAAATGTAAAGACTTCTCAGAAAACATTTTTTTCTCCACGAACGAGAGGTTGAACGTTTCATACGTAATTCTTTAACATGGTCTCACTATGCACAAGATATCCCCATCCCCAGAAAGGTTGCATTGTCAACCCACTAGAACTTTAAGAAAAAAAATTATAAATCCATCATACTGGAGAGTTTTGGTGATTATCTATCTGTTTGTGTAGCCAGTGAGTCCTTGCAGACCATGGAAACTGTCTAAAAAGAAAATCAGTCATAAATGCAATGGTCCTTGTATTCATTACTATCATCATTGCTCTGCATACTGGCTTGCACTTCTAGCCACTCCTTTCAATCTGCTTAGTAATCAGATCCTCTGTAGACTTAGGAAGGCTTTGAGATGTGCTATATTTGTAAACAATAGTTAGTTTGGGCCATGTTAATTTCCAAATGCCATTATTCTACCAGTGAGATGATCCAGTTGTCTCCAGAGCACAATTCTCCAGTATGGTTGGCTTAGAAACACATACACAGTATTTTCTATTTACATGGCTTCTGCTGACAAACATTTCCAGTGCTGACACTAAGGTAGCATAAAGAACTGACACTATTGTCTACCGAGATCAGGGCATTTTAATTATAGTATGAGTTCTTAGTCACTTCTGCCTTACAGGGCAGTTACATTACTTTAAAATTACTCCTTTTCCTTCACCTTTCATTGTTGCATAATAGTTTTTCTAAAGTCTGGTATTTATACCTTTCTAAGACAGCTTGTATGACATACTAAACAAAAACCTCTTTGAGGTACAATGTAGTAAGTTGATCTTGCATAAATCATGCCATCCTCCTTGCCAAACTGCTGCATCAGCCTATTCATCTCCTGCCTAGCAGCAACTGCCTGGGTTCTTTCTTTACTAGGTAAGGATTAACCACTCTCTCTTCATTGCTTATTCTCCTTTCTAGGCAAGTGAGGAGCACACTTTTTCACTACCACCTGAGCTGTGAGTCTTAGGTTTGGTTGTGCTGTTTGGTCAAATTAGAAACCATACCCTCTTGTCTTTGCCCTTTGCCAGCTCCAGCTCTTCAGTCTCAGTCAAACAAGCCTCCCTCCAAGCCATGCAAAGTTTCTACCAGGTACCGACTCATTCTCCCTGCATCTTTTTTATCCCAGTCACAGGTGTATCAGCCTGCAGTTGGAAGAAGGTTCTTACTACCTCCATTGAGCAACATATTAGAGTAGAGGTCTAGAACAAGTGGTTTCTTGGCACAAATTTTTCTTTTTCTCTCTGATACTGAGGATGTAACACTTTGGAATATCTGATAGAGTAATAAGTTTGGCAAAATAAAGTTAAGACTGTTTTTCAGTGAGTGTTAGCTTTTAAGTGTGCTAGTACTTATTTATATTCTTCACTTGCTATCTGGTTTTGGCTACTATTGCAGGTAAGATATTGAGGTAGTGGAACTTCAATGCGGCTGAGCAGAACTCTGGTGTGACTTTTACATTTACACAGAAGATGCAAAAATAAATTTTTCAGGAACCGAAAGTAAGAGAGCAAAATCCCACAAAACTGAGATGAGTCTTCCTTTTATTACTTTTCTGCCTGAAAATTAGGTGCAAGTGAAGCTGGGATAAGCTGGGGTAAGAATAAATTCAGGTGCAAATGAACTCAGGGCGTTTTTTTTTTCTTTTTTTTTCCCCCCAAGATATTATTGAAATATCGCAAGTCTACAGAAAACTAAGTGCATGTTAAAATCTTGGTTTATTAATCAGTGGTAGATTAAAAATGTGTGTCTTGCTGTAAGCAATGTGTTTTCATGCTGCTTGTTCTTTTATCTCCATCCTGTGTGAAGCCATCTGTTGTGTAAACACAACTACCTGGAAAAGGAGGACAGCATGCTAATCTGAATTATGAAACTTCTGTTTTGCTATGTTTTCAGTCAGATTAGTCACCTGGTTTTATCCACAGGATATCACCACAGGCGGTTGTGCTGGCAACTAAGGATGGGGATGGAGGGTGATTCTGTGATGCAGAAGTAGGGTTGAGTCAGTGTACTGGTTTTGGCTGGGATAGTTAAGAAATGAGGAGCGGCTAAGTCAAAAGTAGAATCATATCACTGCTGAGTATAGATCTTTATTTTCAGGAAGGAGACATTACAGTGAAATCTGTGCGGCCTATGGAACTGTAACATACGAGGAGCTCTGATGGTGAAATTAAGTTTATAGGATTTATTGACTTTTTTCATTCCTCATCTCAAACATCATACAGGATAATAAAATTATTAATTTTTGAAGACACCAGCAGTCTTCTCTCACAAAACCTTCAATTTAAAGGCTTTGCTCCTACATCTGCTGTGATATGAAGTAACATTAGTGCTGGCAATAATACAAAAACTATGCCATCTGTTGTTGTATTGGATACAGATGTCAATTCTATTAACTGGGCAACCAACCTGAATTGTTCACAGCAGGAGTAAGCAAGCTATTCTGAATATTCACATCCTAGATTGGCAATCATGGTAATCCAATGGTTACTCAGTTATCATTCACTAACTTAAAACATCTCATAATCACAAATTGGACATTTAGCTTTCACCCTTTCTAAATTTCCAACCCCCAAAATTAAATGGGAGTATGCTTCTGGCAACTGAAAATCAACCTGAAGGTTTTATAATCAGAGGTAGTAATATCTACCAATAATACATGCGAAAAAAACCCTATTTTACATTTATTCTATTACTATGTATGAAGTTATAATTTAGTTTTCCATCTCTCTTTCCTGCTAGTGCTTTAATGAAGCCATTCCTGTATCAATAAAGGTGAAAACATAAATATCACGATGTAAGAATTGTTAAAAGTTTAATGAAAATTCTGCAAATCCAACAGAAAGTCAGGTTTAAACTTGATGGCAATGTTCCATGTCTTCTTTAGACCATGTCAGTTCAAAATTAATATGAGACATAATGATGCATTACATGTAAAAATACTATTACAGTCCATATAATATCCACTGTGATGTTTATTTTACTTTACTTTCAAATAATTTCTACACATTTGACCCAAGCAGCTAGACAAAAGCCTGGAGTATTACTAGTTGTTCTAGTTAGGAAAAAAGAGTGCTGATGCCCTTTTAACAACTCCATGTATTTTATTCAAAAGCAGCCTGGTTTTGTTTTGTTGGTTTTTTTTTTATTAACTCCTGTTTTCTTGAACGCTGAACAAGAACATTTATCCCACGTTCATTATCTTGTGCTATGTCAGCTGTGCCTACGTCAAAAGCTTATTCTCTTGCCCTAACAACAGGACTAGCATCTCGTGCTTTTACAGTGTGCTCTCCCCACACCTGGTGTATGCAAACCCCAAAGGAGGAAAGCCTGTGGCACTGTGCTGCTGCCAGTGATGAGGACCACAGTGGAGCCCAAGTTCAAGATGTCCTGCTACCATAGCCCCAAAGGCAGCTGCTCCCTTTTGCTGATTTAGCTTACTGTTGAAATGTAAATTACAGAGTACTGTTCACGATGAAGAGATGAGAAGTGTACGACATACCGTGGTTGCTGAACTGTGAACTGTATGAGATCCTTGATTAGTGTAAAGAATATCCTGAAAAGGGGCACAGTTGTGTGATCCTCGCATCATGAGGATCATACTTGATTGATCTTTTCACTTCTAGCAGCAGAGAGAAAAAGGAATAGTACAGAAAGAATTATAGTAGTGGAACAGAGAAAATAGGTTTAAAAAACCCCCTGAAATTAACCTGTGCAAATAACTACAATTTGACTCTGGAATGCCTTTGCTTCCATTTCCTGTCTCACTTAAATGAGACCGAGTATGAGCAGCTGTTCTATACAATTGAAATAGCTTGTAACAGTTACTGGCAAATTTGGGACAAAAGCATTTCTAAATTAGTCTTTGCATTTTAAAATTATAAAGGAGAAACAAATGTTTCTCTGTTGGGCGTGCTGTCTTGTAAAGGGGAAGACATTCATTCAAGTGCCCGTTCAGAAGCAGGCAATTAAGATACTTGATCTCTTTGCACCCTCCAGCCAAGATCAGCATCTGCCAGTTTTACGTAATGTGCTGGGGTGGGTTTCCTGCTGTCTTGTCTGCTGAGGCTTTCCACCTAAATATGAAACACCTGCACTTAGGAGCTCTTGCAACCGGAAAATTTCTATTTCAGTTAGCTTTTTTTTTTTTAAGTATTAAACAACTTTAGCAGGAAGTGTTATAAAAGGGCTGTAAAATGGTCAATTGCAACAGACCAACTAACTGACATGGTCCAACTAGCAACTGGTGAACCAGGTCTGGCCCAAGCACTGCTGCTGGTATCCAGCCTTATATCAAGGGCACCCGAGTGCCTGCCTGCCTTGCCACAGATACTTCAGGAAATGCTGCAGCTAGGGCTGCTGTGACAGAGATGCTGCTGCTCAGGCGTCCTTCTACCCTGCCAGAAGCAGCAGCAGCTGCACAAGGAGAATGAGCAGGGCTCCAGCCTTCAAGTGCCTCCCTCTTGGGGACTGCACTGGGAGTAGATGAGATACTCAGCAGTGGCTGCATTTTCACATCCCAAGTGTCTTTTCTGGAACAAAGGAAGGTGGGTTTCTGTAATTTCCCCAAAATAATTTGTTTGTAAGTATATTCAAGCATCCCTGAAAATCCCAACCCTAGCTTTTTATTTAAACTCTTAAATATTCAGGTCAATATTTGTCATTTACTTTTAAATTCTGTCTGATGTTTTCCTTGAACTAATGTACAGAAAAGGAAGGATTGCATCTATATTTGAAGCGGAAAATACAGTCTTGCCTGTTACAGGATGTAATGCTGAAATATAAGAACAGTCTGATTTCAATCAAATGACATTTTAATTATTTAGTCTGTTTAATCTATTATTGAAAAACTCTCATAATGCAGCTCTAGAAAGCCTCTCTGTACTAAACTGAGGTTTTTTTCTGGCATTGTATCAGAGGTTTCCAATATTCTTAATTAATCATAGCTAGGTTATATGCCGTATAAAATTAACAATATATGAATCTTCAATATTTCATTTGATCTTAATAAGAATGGTTCTCTAGATCCAGTTTTTTTAAAATAGATTAAGCTACAAAACCCAAATAATTAAACACTGATTTATTTTTGAAAACAGGCCATCATTCTCAGATTTCTTCAGCACTTTCTACAATTAGAATATTAGTATGCATATGTAAGACTTTATTTAAAAGTTAATCCTCCCAAACACACTTCTAATGGAAAAAAAAATAAAATCAATATTTACTGATTGTGTATCTATGAATTGTCTAAGGATTTGGAGGCCTGTAACTCTGACAAGGTTATTGGAAAGAAAGGTGATCCTTTAAATTCCAGCAAGCATATATTCCGATTCAGTCAAGGTCACTTATCAATCAAATGAATGTCATTTCATAAACACTCCTGAACAACTGTGTTCTATTATCTAAATGGGAAGGAGAGGTGTTAATGGGTGTCTAAGGGATGAAACCAGTTTAGCTTGGAGGCACTCAGCTGTTGGAACAGTTGTGAACATGTCTGGCTGCTATTATATGCTGATTAGTATTAATATCATATGATGTCTGAAATGTGGCTGGCATGACATTTCTAAACCAATGAATGGTGATTACAACTCTGTTTTCTTTATTCTCTTATTTGAGTAATCGCTTCTGGCTGTGTGGACTATCAGGTTTGCAACATGCGCAATACTTATTTTGAAGATTTGTACCCACAGGCATCTTCTTATCCCTGTGATCCTGTTGGAGAAGGAAAATAAAGAGCTTTTGACCTTTTATTTACTGGCAGCAAAGGGTCCTGCATAGCCCACTGAAAAAGTAACAAGGACTTGCACTAAAGAATGAGAAATATAAGCATAGCAAAGTATGCTTGATACTTATGCTGACAACATATGCTTGACGTGTTGATGCTGACAAATTGAAGTGGTGTTTTCAAGTTCTGAATTACAGAATAAACTTGTCTTTGTAGTCCAATCCAGTGAGGGTTTCTCTTTGTGATTTTTTTTTTTTTCCCTAACTTGATGTGAATATGATGGAAAGGCTTAGTGCCAGAGGGGAGAAAACATTCATTAAAATTATCAGCAAAATGAAGACTAAAACAAATGTTTTGTTGTCTTTGCAGATGAGTAACTTGTATACTGTGCCATTTCAGTAAAAGTATGCAGAAGGATCAGGAAAATATCAGGGATGCCCAGACTCTCTCCACATCCTGGTATATCTCAAATACTCCAGTGAAGGCAGCTCTGCAACAGAGGTAAACTTGGGCCACCTGACCATTTTAGCTCACTCCAAACTTGATTGTCTATAATTAAACAAGATTACTCTGCGAGTACTTGGGTAGAAGACTTTAAAAGAAAGCCTTATTCAAAAGAAAAGCTAACTGAGCTTATGAAAAAATCCAATCTTTTGTTCTACTGTTTAGCAGCACTTCTGCCCTGTGATGTTGTCTGGAGTCTTACCATTCTTATTTCTGTAAAATCTATTGGCATGCTGATGTGATAAAACAGAAGTAAATGGAATTTTAACAGGTGAAGAGGTCAAATCAGATCCAATTTCAGACTCTACTTCCATTGCCTTGACAGAATGATATTGCACAGAACAGTTTTCCCACAAAGGTCTTATATGTGGTACCTCTACCTACTCCAAACTTCAAAAGTACCGGTTAAGTGGAGGTCACGATTGAAATAGCTAAAGTGTTCACAAATATGAACACAATGAAGAAATAAAAACATAGAAATAAAAGTAGTGCTTTTTTTCTGCCTATCTGGGTGTGCTAACTGGATTTCCTTATGTACAGCATAACATATAACATGCTATCTGGATACCTGGGACATATCAAGACAAAAGGATCTATCCTTTTGTATTCCTGTCACCTGAAGAAAGAATTGTTGTAGGACCAAGGGACAATTTGGGATTGTACTGTGTAGAAGAGACAATATATACATATATTTTTCATCTCCTTCTCATCACTTCTTTTTAATGCCATGCAAGGTTATAATTTCATAAACAAGTTATTGACTTCCTTCTTTATGTAATTTTTTCACCCTTCTGTGATAAAATGCTAATTTTCAATGCTTTACAAGAAATTACCACAGCAAAATAATTTCATAAATTCTTATTCGTCATTTTGTGTGTGTCTTAGTATAAATGCAGTAGTACAAATAATAGTATCAATACAGTATAAGTTGCCAATGGTCATTGGTAATGATCAAGACAACCCATAACACTCTGTGTGTTCCTAAGCCGTGGTGCATATGGACATCTGGATGGTATAATTCTCACTGTGCCTAGAAGTCATCACATAAGAGATAAACATTGTCTCCATTTTGGCCTTAAGCAGCACATCACTGACAAAAGTTTGTCCAATTAGTTTATACTGTGGAAGAGCATTTCACTGTATTTTCTAAATGTGCAGGAAAAAAAGACAATTTAAACTTGCTATAGGTCTCAAGCTGGTATCTCCCAAGGCTTCTAAGCTCACAAGTACCTAAAAACTAGCCTGTTGTGCTATGCCCTAAAGCAACACAGCAGTGTTGAAACTGTGTCTAATTAACCTCCTGCTAAACCTGAAATATCAGGAAAGAATTTCACTAAATCTCAGAGGCTTTTTAACTTGGTCGATATGGAGAGTACTAGTTTTTCTAGAATTCAAGTCAATTGCACTAAAAATGCACTAGACAATAATGGATAGTTTGCATTTAAAAACCAGGATTTTGCCAAGATGGAATTTTAATTTTGTCTATTTTTTCAACTTAATGGGTTAGGCAGAATCTAATATGTAAAATTACTTTTCTGCTTTACATTTTTTAAAGTGAGGTTGGCTTGTAAGCAGTTGCTTTTTCCTAGCGTGGAGCTTTCTCCTCCTGTATGTGCATAGAACAATTTTAATTCATATAAATGTGGTAAAGATAAGTGATTGTGTGTAGTAATTTTAATTCAAATTTATATGATTTAATTCTTGATCTTCAAAAGTTATATCTGGATATAATGCAAAAAAAAAAAATCAACATTTTTCTAGGTAGCTTTGTAAATCCAGATGAGATTAAAAAAGAAAACTTAGAAATTAAAATGCCCTCTACAAATCTCTGCCTGGCTGGGCAAATATTAGTTGTCACATATTGATCTTGCACATGTGCATCAGGAAATAGAGAACATGAATTTCAATATTTTACTTACTTATGGTCAAATTTACATTGCCATATTCAAGAAAATTGATTGTTTCATTAAAATAAGATTTTTTTTTTTACTAGAGTCCAGAAACTTTATGAACAGGGAGGCATACATATTATTCCCAGGTTTGTCTTTTACTATTTATCAGTTATCTTGCTCATGTTCAAACAAATTTGTCATGGGAGGCTCAAGTTTAACACAAACTCACCCTGGCACTGTAAGGACCAAGATTTAAGAAGGTTAGTTCTGCCGCCTCTGCACCGGCCTTCCCACCCTCCTCAAAAAAACCCTCTGTGTTTTACCAGCAGAAAACTTCATTTTCCTTCTTGTCAAAGGATACTAGCATACACAGTATCTTCTGTGACTTCCCGAAGTTGACTACTGTGGAACTGAATGACCTGATGAGGTCAAGGTAATGGATGAAGACAAAGTGTCTGCATCTAAGGAACCTGTGGAAATATGCGTAAGTCTTTGGAGTCCTGCAGGACATGTAGAGAACCGTCTACCCACCTGTCACTACTTTCAAGCCTAAAATATAATAGATTACAATAAATATTTAGTTTGAGAGAAATAAGAGTATCTTTCCATCTCTACTGCTTATGAAAACTTACTCACCATTCTGGACTTCGCTTGCCCTCCCAGCTATTTTACTTTGTCTACTGCCACTGATTAAGAACGCCAGAGTTAGGTCTGAATGGTGCCAGTTTAGTCTGGCAGACCTTATTTCCTTAGGCTTAGCAATAGAGAAGATGAAAACACCATTTTTGATGTATCTGCTCGCTTTTGGTTCTGGGAGGCGTTAGTAGTTTTGGACTGGACTGTCAATACCTTCAAAGTCCTGTATGCATGTTAATCACACCCCCTAGAGTTAGTGTGGTGACACTGGACATAAATCTGATTGCAATCAAACTTTGGTTTGGCTGCAATATTCAATATCATACTTAAGAGAAAAAGCAGTAGGAATGAGGTCCACTACCGCCTCCAAGTAGAGTACTACAGTTTAACAGGTATTTAAAGCCTTGCTAAAAATAGCAATTCCTTGCCAAGTTTTATAGATTTTGGTTTTTTTTCTAGTTAATCTCCCCTTACCTCCTTGCCCCTCAAAGAAAAGAAAGAGCTTCTCATTTTGAAATCTGAATTATTCTTCAGTCCTAAACCCTGAAATTTACTGAGTTTTTCCATTAGAAAATTCTGCATTAGGATTGCACTGGATATGAATGATACAAATAGAGAGTAAATCACTCAGCAAAATGTATGTTTATTCTGTAATGTAATAGCAAGAGCTGTTGTTGCCTGAGAATTTCTGAAGTCAAACAGAGAATACCTTATGATTTCAGAAGGCAAATAATATTCAGCAATTATGGCCATTTGCTGTAATAGTCTATGTATCTTTAAAAGCTTGCTATTATTTTAAACACTAAGGACAACTGCAAAAGTTCAGTAAGTGACCCTATATACCTCTTATGGGTTTCCAAAATATTAGGAAATTAAACTTTGGTGGGAGGAGTACAGAAGTAGGAGGCACATGGTGCCAGTGAGATCAGCAGTCTACCAGAGTGACACAGTTCATTTAACAGTACTAGACGATTGCCTGGGATGCACAAAATTATTTAAAGGACAGTTTGTAAATGTAGTAGTATATAATGTTAGTCATAGTCCGCTTATTGGAAACATTATGGTGTGATATTTAGTCCCTAATATACTTGATCAGTAAGGTAAGAAGGCAACATTTCTCCACCCATTCAGCGTATGCTTCTCAAACTTATTCTTGGAATCTTGCATAGTTTGCTCAGAGGCTTTTAGGAGTCTCTTCAGCTACTTGCTGGAAACTTCTGTGGTACTCTCTGCCAGACAAATGGAGGGGGATTGCACATTACCTGAGGGCACAAATTAACGTCAAAATACATCTGCTATGTTTGCTTCAGGATTTTGAAACAACTTTATGTTATCTTTTACAGTAAAGAGATCCTTAATTGATATTCTTTAATTCTAGCAGATAATATACTGTCTGCAAGCCCTTCTAAAGAATGGGATAGGCATCAACCTTAATAGCTGCACTGTAGCAATTTATCATTTATGTAATCTGTCTCTATTTTTCATGAGTTACTCTCTGCCACCTAAAATACTTTCTTCACTTCATGGATGTGATAAATGGAACGAGTTCCCGATCTTTCTTTGTAGGTTGAAGTATACCATTAAAAGTCTGGTGAAAATTATCTCATTGACTACATAGAGATAAACAACTTTTTGCTGTTAATTTCATATTTTTGTTTTTATTTCTAGTATTTCTTCTTGCCCCATATAGACTACCAAATTTTAAAGAGCTGTAACTAATTGTTGTTTTCAAAATACTACTACTACTAGCTCTTTTGTGATTTTTTTTCAAATAATTTAAATAATCTCTAGATACTTAAGTGATTAGCAATTATCACTCACAAATAACTTCTAATACTAAAAAATGATCAGTACCTGACTTTTTTTTTTTCTGTCTCAGAGACAATTACTTCCTGACACAATGAGTTCAATTGAAAGAACATTTATAAAGTAACGTGAGATTTGAAGAATGCAGTTCTCCTGTATTTTACATTTTACTGACAGGTAGGTGTATGTTCTGCCTCCCAGAATGAGTAGGCAAAAAAAAATTCCAAACAGCTCTTATGAGACACATTGCTCTGGCTGGCTGAGTTAGAATTACGGTTCCTAGTGACATAAATGGGTCCTGTATTTAAAAAGCCTTAATTACCATGTGCTTGACAATATATTTCTTAAATTTGGCAGATTTGTGGAGCTTCCTTTCATTATGCCAGGTGTTTATATTCTATTTTTGAAATTTGAACTCGAGTCTTACATTCACAGAGGCATTTAACTCTGTCCTCTAAACTGTTCCACATTAAAAGTAATCTTGAAACAAGCCCTGCCTGGGTCATAACTAAAAGAAGTGAGAAAGAGAAAACTATTGATTAGGTCTGACCTAAGGGCAAGGAAATGTCCTTCATTCCATTGCAGAGGCAAGGCATAAGCGATGTGCACTTATGCTGCCTTTCACTGCTTCCCCTTGAGAGTGCATTCAGAAGTAATTTGTGTGGAAAGATATAATTTCTCTGAAGAATAGACTGATCAAAGAGGTTGTGAAAAATAGGAAGAAAAAGTAAAAACCAAGCAAACAAAACTAGAACATCTACTTTAACTTCTGGGAAATTTTGTTAAACACATAAACCAGAAAGTCTGAAAAAGTAAGATGTTGTCCAGTATGATGAAGGTGTGCTTAGAATGATAGGAATCCATCCATGAGATTACTCGAAGCACAGTCTCTAGGTGTCTGGTGAAATAAGAGTACAAACGGATTTGCTTCATCATTTTAGTGGAGCTTGTGTGTGCAAGGGATCACCTGCACCTCCAGCCATCCCACACACAACTACTTTCCTCTTACTTTGCTACTGAGAGGAGAGACACAGTGAAAATGGACATTCTCCTTACATGAGGAAAGTCCTCCTTATGAAATCACAATCTGGCTTTAGTTCACTTTTCATTATTTGCATACTAGAGAGTGCTTCAGCAGGTAGAGAACTCAGCCAACACATTCTGTAACTGTTGTGCCAGCCAGTTTGTTAAGCACAGTGACTGCCAAATTTTTAACATTTTTTTTTGTGTTTAATTTTCTCTTTTCACTTTATAGAAAGTCAAGTCAGAAAACAGCGCCTGTCTTTAAAAAAAACCAACCAACCTACACTTGTCCCTCCCAAATAACCATAATTTCATTCAACAGGTTTTTAAAATTTCGTATGTAATATGATGGAGGGAAACTAACACAGCTGTGGGTGGAATCATGTTGCAAGACCTTGTGTATGTACCAGAGCATCTCCTGGGTTGTACATAAAGGCTGTAACAAGTCAGTTTTCAATTGGTTTTAGAAGGGCGGGGCGGGGGGGGTTGGTTTTCTGTGGTTCTTTTTTCTTGTGTATTCCACTTATGTGACCTTGATGGAATACATCTGCATTTTAAATACTGTCTGACAGTATCAATTTTTGGAAATAACAGTCCACAATATTTCCTTCTGAAGTGACATTCACAGCTCAAGTTTCTGAAAATTGTTCCACTTCACTTCTGTTCACTTTAAAATGCTGAGTTATTTGCTTCTTTCTCAGTATCACTGCAACTACTTCTTTTTGATAACTTAAAGTATTTGAGCAGTAAGGCTCATGTATATTTTGTAAACAGTCAAGCCCCCAAAATCAGTTTAAAAATGTTGTTGTTGGCCAGGGTGTTGGGAACACAGAACAAATTACAGCTAAGTTTAAAGACATATTTGCAGTCACAGCTGCACAGTGCTGAGGTAGTAGTACGCTGATCTTTCACTTTTGCACATGGTGAAACAAGGACAAACTGTATTCCAGCTGCTCATTTTGCTGTTCAAGATGATAGACCACCAATGCATTCTCTGAAAACTGAAACCAGCTATTAGCAGTCATACTGTGTTGAAAAGAGCTCTCCTACAAGGAATTACTCCTTTCAAACTTCACATAGAAGGCTGAAAATCCAGGACAGATTTATTATAAAGCGTTAATGCAATAATACTAAATTACATGTTTATATTGAATATTAATGACTTTTTTTAGGAATTGACTTAGAATTAGCTCACCCAATCAGACTGCAGGGAGTCTGTGCAGTTGCTGACCCATAACGATGGGGTTCCTCTCCACCTGAGTGGTTCTAGGTCATTGATTTGCATTATGGCAATGTTATTATTTCCCTAGTTAAAATTAAAATGTGCATCTCTCTAAAATGATAACTACAGTCTCGCCGCTCTGGCTCTGAGCCACAATGTTAAAGCCTTTTGTTTGTTTGTGTAGTCATACTTTCTCTGTTCCAGCTTTTCAGAAAGTTAAGGGTAACAAATACTTGCATGAAAATAAAGTGATAGTTGAAAAAATTAAAGTTTTGATGTGAAAACTGAGAGATAAGGACTAAGATTGAAAGCAACTGCTTCTATTATACGCTTTCATTCTCCTTTTTATGCAATTCCCTTCCTTCCAAATTCAGTTTTTATGAGTGAGTACAGGTTTTCTCTGCAGACTATTCTTGCTTACCACAGATCTTTGTATCAGAAGAATCCTAGACTCGGTTCAACATAATAATTCTCCCTAAAACTGTAATTTATTTTTATTTTCATATTTGATTCTGACGTTTCCCTCTTACTCGCATTAAGGTGCTAATGTATTAAGCATCTTTTCTTTTCAAAATAGTGCACTTAGGTCAATGTTAGAAATGCATAACTCAGATTAATTTGATGTAGTCAGAACAGCCTAGACAGGAAATTTAAGGCAGAAACTGGAAAAGGCGTAGGGAAAGACTACTAGAATGATCAAGGGAATGAAGGATCCATATTAGAAGAGATATCTGGAAGAGCATCGCTTTTTTGGCCTAGCAACATGTAGAGAAAAAGGCATACAATTGCTCTTCATAAACATGTGAATGACATATTAGGAAAAAATCATATGGATATTGCTGACAGAAGAACAAATGATTATAAAATGCTCATAAGTATATTTAGATTGTAAAGTAGAGGACTCTTTCTGACTATTAAAAGTGTTCTGCAACAGATTTTTGTCAGGAATAGCAAGGGTTTGGGCTTCCTTATGGAAGTGTTGGCATAGCCTGCTTGTCTAAAATAGATGAAGACTGGATATGATTAAATTATTTGAACAACAGGTACCTAAAGCTCAGATCTGGCAGAACTGCTAACAAAGAGAACACCGAAAAATTTGATTGTTGCTGGTATATTTTTAAAGAATTTTATCTCCTACTGACAGGAAGTAAGTATCTGAGGAAAAAAAGCTAGCAGAGGTTTGTCAAACAGAGAACATCAAAATAACTCTGTATACGTCACAGTACACAGTCTCAGTGGATAAAGGCAATGCAGCATATCTGAACAAAACTCATCTAACCCTACAGCACAGACAATCCATGGAAATGGCAAGAAAATATTGCCTCATTAGCCGTATAGAACAAGGGAGTACATTTTTTTCATATCAGGCAAACTTAAGAGTAATGAATGTACTGATACAAGGACTCAATATGAAAACAAGCATAATTAATGTATTAAGTAATGACCTAGAGAATGATGTTAATTGAACAATAATTAACTTTGGCAATGAGAAAAAGGCACCAGTACAGCAGATACAAAATATTCAATGTACACATAGAATCATAGAATGGTTAGAGTTGGAAGGGACCCATGGTCTTATTTTTCTCATCTTAGAATCATAGAATAGTCTAGGTTGGAAGGGACCTTTAAAGGTCATCTAGTCCAACCTCCCTGCAAAGAGCAGGGACATCTCCAACCAGATCAGGTTGCTCAGAGCCCCGTCCAACCTAGCCTTGAATGTTTCCAAGGATGGGGCATCCACCACCTCTCTGGGCAACCTGTTCCAACACCCTCATCATAAAAAATTCTTTCTTTATATCATGTCTGAATCTGCCTCCTTCTATTTTAAAACCATTACCCCTTAGCCTATCACAACAAGCGCTGCTGAAGAGCTTCTCCTTGTCTTTCCTGTAGGCCCCCTTGAGGTACTGGAAGGCCGCTATAAGGTCTCCCCGGAGCCTCCTCTTCTCCAGGCTGAACAGCCCCAACTCTCTCAGCCTGTCCTCATAGGAGAGGTGCTCCAGCCGTCTCATCATCTTCATGGCCCTCCTCTGGACTTGCTCCAACAGGTCCATGTACTTCTTGTATCCGGGGCTCCAGAGCTGGATGCAGTACTCCAGGTGGGGTCTCATGAGAGCAGAGTAGAGCAGCAGAATCACCTCCCTCGACCTGCTGGCCACTCTTCTTTTGATGCAGCCCAGGATGTGGTTGGCTTTCTGGGCCGCAAGCGCCCATTGCTGGCTCACGTCAAGCTTCTCGTCCACCAGCACCTGCAAGTCCCTCTCCTCAGGGTTGCTCTTGATCCATTCTCCGCCCAGCTTTGTTCTGATCTATGTGCTAGATAAAAGTTAAATATAAACCACCTTGCTGTGATTATTATTTTTCCTTCTAATCTATTTTGTTGTCTACAGAAAAATCAATGATGTAAGCTATACCAGATGTCTGATGCCAGAGAAAAGGCTGCATAGGAGAAATTTTAGGAGTGTGATTTTTGATTCAATGCTCTGGGATTAAAATATTTTAAAGTTTTATTCTGTTCTTGTGACTTTATATAATTCACGAAATTCAAACCCTAGTACATTCCTCTGCCTCAAAACTGTGAATGCTTCTCTACTTATCTTTTTATCCTAGTTAAATTAAAAATAAGTATGAGCGCCTATCAAAGCAACTCTCACAAAGACTCCTACTGGTAAGGAATGGGAACTAGTTTTTGCTTAACTCCTTTTGTTGAGTATTTTTTCATATTTTGAGTTTAAAAAATAAGGAAGAGAAGGTAGATGGAGTTTCTGTCCTTCCTGCTTGGAATACTTGTATGCAGGAATAATTTCAGAACAAATCCTGGAAGAAAGAATTAACTAAAAAGCAAAGCATTGTAAGAGAATTTTTTCTAGTTTAGGTGCTTGCTGCCTGCTGCTTTAAAGTTCAGCTTTAAAAGGGAAAACTGAACCAATAAATATATTAAGGTGGTGTTTATGAAATCTATATAGACAATGTTGATGTGACTTTACATTTGGACCACCAAGAATGCAAATAAGCTTTGTGGAAAGAATTGAGTCAATTCTGAACTTGATCAGATGCACTGAAATTATTTCATACTACAGAAATGTAGGCTAGAGCCTCCTTGTTTTAAGAAGATACTTAAAACTCTCTTGTCATATCCAAGAGCAGAAAAGAGTTCCTGCTAGGAAGGGAATGCAGCAGTTCTCTGTTTTTCTTCCCCATGTAACTCTACATACATGTCTAGCCTAACCCAACTCAGCTTTGAGAAGTCATTCCTATAATAAAAATGTAGTGTACTCAAGGTAATTTTTACTAGAGCATATCATAGCTTAATGAGAAATTTCCAGCCTTTTTCACGTAGCTGAATTCAAATAGGTTTCTCCAATTATCCTTTAATTGAATTTTGTACTGTCTTGCCTTCAGACCTATTGCTGGAGTATGTTGTGAAAACAGAATAAACTTCAAATCTGAACATTATCAGAAAAAGCTAGAGCTCATCCATTATCAAAGATTCTTGTTCCAATGGCAACTTAGGTACAGAACGGTACTTAAGCAACACAACTATAAGATATAAACTACTGGACAGTGAAAAATATTTTTTTTTTCATCTCTTCTAGGAAACACTCTTTAGGGGACAGAAAAAAAGCAGACTGTAAACAGTTTATTACTTAATTCTTCAGTCTAATGCAAAGAAGCAGCACTGATGCTGACAAGACAGCATGCCAAACAGTGCCAAGTAGCTTACTGTAGCCCAGTAGTTTCCCCATTTGGAGACATTACCCCTTAGACATATCGATGTGGAGGAACAGAGGTCAGTATATAACCTGCTGTTTACAAAATTCAGAGTAGACTGAATAGGACAAGACATTGTCTTCAGAACTTTTTAGTTCTGGAAAAGAAACAAACCAGCACTAAGTACTGAATTTGTATAAATGAAAAAAGTTGGAGACACTTACGAGAAAGCTTAAATGTATAGATTGCTAGGTTTAAATTATCCTTCCTCTTCTCTTCAAAATGATTTATTTAGAATATTTACCCCTTTGTATCTACTGTCACTTCTATCCTGGGCTAAAACACACTGAAACTTCTGGACCCAGATTCCAACCCAGTGTTTGGCAGACAGCTACTCAGGGGGTGCCCAGTCCCATCACAATGAGTTTTAATCAACTCAGTTCCCCAAAGCATATCTTCTGACTTTTAGGCATGAGTGAAACCTAAATCTTAACAACTCTAAGCTTCTTGGTACTCCATCACATGTATTCCCGTAGGATTTAGGTAACAGATGCTCCTCTGCTGTCTTTTATTTGAGGCCCAATGTCAAAAGTATATTCAGAGTATATGAATCTCATTCTACAGGTTCCTAATCCTTTACATGCAATGAACAGGATAACTAAGACACTTAATTCTAGATTATCAATTCCGTTGGAAAAAACACTTAAGTCTTTAGACAATTTTGTAAATTTATACTTTTGCTTTAGCACTTTTAGGCTATTAGTCCAATAAACAGCTTCTGCCAGTTTTGCAAACAACATTTTATTAGTATTTTTTCGAAAGGTAATATATCAAAAGCTTTATTCTAATTTCTTATATCGTCTCTTCAAACTAGATGTAACTTTTGAATACCTGGTCCTGCCTGCTGATTTTTCTCTTCAGCTATGTTAATATAAAACTGCCATAACTTTCAAACTTAATATTCCTCTTAATCTTTTCATGCCCTTTTCATACCTTCACACATATACACACTCATATACTTCCATGTGATGCTGTGTTTGTTCTTCAAAAGTGTAATTCCTCCTGAGAAGGGTTCATTTTTACTTACTCTTTAGGCTCAATCTCTACCTGAAACCAAAGATCTGGAACCTAAAAGACAAACAAGCAGTATCTACTTCCAACTGACTGATGGAGAGAGGGAACCCTTATCAAAGAGGTGCGCGTGTGTAATTTATTTTTTTTTAAATTTGTGGCATAACATGGATATTTTAAAAATATTTCTTAGGGTACTAAGTAGTTAGAGCAGAGGGAATTTTCAGAGCTGTTATACTGAGTCATAAAATCATAGAATGGTTAGGGTTGGAAGGGACCTTTAAAGGTCATCTAGTCCAACCTCCCTGCAAAGAGCAGGGACATCTTCAACCAGATCAGGTTGCTCAGAGCCCTGTCCCACCTGGCCTTGAACGTTTCCAGGGATGGGGCACCTACCACCTCTCTGGGCAACCCGTTCCAGTGTTAAGTACAGTTTCTAAGTTAATTGCTTTGTTCAAGATAGTAATGGTTACTGGAGAATATCTGCTATATAAACTGTATAACATGATAGCCATTAATAAGAAGTTTATAACAAACATTTTGCAATCTTAGTAAAATGTACATACTACCTACATACACAAGGCACTTGGCAGGTATCGTGATTCCTTGGCTATTGTGTTTTCCAGGAGAGAGTTTCATTTGTGGTGTAGCAGCAGCATCCATTGCTGCTGGCACCTCTTAGGGAGCTCCATTGCCTTCTGCTGTTGTGGAGCTGCACTTCCACTTCAGGATGTCAGTATGCAGGTGACCTCTGAGAGAACTGCAAAGGCACAATATTTATGTTATACCTTCTGTGTTTGATCTTAGTAAGTCACTGTCATATAACTTCAACCATTTCATACCAGCTGAAGGTCTGCACTCTCCAGGGACAGTTATTTTGCAACTGTAAAATGCTGGTTATGACAGCAGTACTTACTGCACATTTTCCTATCAAAATTTCCCATATTAAGTGAAGTGGAAAATAATATTACAGTTCCTTGAATGCAAGTATTGGGCTTGTGTTCTTTCAGCAGGGTAACAACTGTATGAATAGAAAAGACCCCTTTTGCACTTATGTAAAATACTGTCCTCTTTCTGGAAGGAGGAAGAAGGAGGAAACTCCTAGACTCCATAAATCAATACCTCTATTGCTTGGTTATTGAAAACTTGCTGTTGCTGGGTTATATATTGCTATAGGTAGTACTCTTCTAAGGTAAAAGTGATTACAGTAAATTACCATAGAAGGAATTGACTCCAATAAGAAATGTATCTTGATCCTGTAATATGGAACAGACAGGGGGAGAGAGAGGAAATTGCTGTTTTTCTTGTTTGGATTTTTGGTTTGGTTTTTTTTTTTATTTCTTATTTTCAAATTCCTGATTAATTATTTTTCAGGTGCTGTTATAATTGGTTTGTCTGCAAACTTGTTGCTGCTGATTTAACTACTTTAAGAAAACACAGGTGGATAAACCAATCCAGGGTTTTCCAGAGTCCACTAAAGCATTTTTTTTAATTCTAAAATAATCCAAATTGCCTAAACTTTTCTATCGATACTTTTTTAAACCCATCATCAATTAAAGATGGTCTTACTCAATATGCAAAACCCCTAAAATTTGTTGGGTATTATAACCATCAGTATGGTTATTGCATGGGAATAAGGCTCAATATTATTATAACCCAGGACTATACATTTTATGTTCTCTTACATTTTTTTAAATTGCCAATGCCACATTTAAATGTCTCATACTATAGAATATGGCTTTAACCTTGAGCTCACTGTATCTGAAGCAGTTGCTGTCACTGAATTTTAAGTGAGTATGGAATTCGTATTTATGTGTAAGATTATAGTGCAAATTGTCATCTCTCTGAAATGCTAAGCAGCATTTGTTCAAGATGAATCTGATAGCCTTCATGTAGCAAACTCATAGAAAATAAATAATTTTTTAAGTTAATTAGTAACAAATCTCTGATTCATTTCAGTGAGATCAAGATTCAATCTCAGACGCGCGTATATGGCCTTTCATGTAGTTCAAAGTGAACCTTTTCAACTTTGAGGTTTCTTCCTAAGTATTCTTATGCAGCCAGTAAAAAAGCTGCTTGAGAGTTTCTAAATACAAAGACTTTTTCCTCTTAAACACCAAAAGTCTCTTCTTTTGCATGTGGTAACATCCTATCACACAAATTCAGAAATGAAGAGTTAAAACTAAAAATTAGTGATTACCTGTACTGCCAGTGATAATCATTTAATTTTATATATTCTATACATACAGAATGCAGAGCCAGCATGCAAAAAACCAAGTTTGAATATTCTAAAAAGACAACTATCCTTAAAGCAACTATTATTACAATGATTTGAAACTCTCTTAAACTAAAAAAAACTTGAAAATTACTAATGAAAAGTAGAAATTCTCTTGAAAGATAGCTTACTGAATACTACAAGCTATTATTCCATAAACAGAAGTTACACTGCACAATAAATCATTTAAGGCAGATATGATGATAAAGCATTTTCATGGTGAATGTGCTTTTAAATAGAGTATACAACATGGAAATTAAATGTCAATGAATATACACTTAGAATGTGAACACAGGAAAATTCAATGCCTATCAATAGCCACTACCATCAAGGAAACAATGTTCAGCACCTTTTGACACTACAGAGCACAAATGTGACCTTGCCCTTGGGCACTGGCTGCACCAGAGTATGGTATCCCATGCAGGTGGCATGGGATATTGCATCCACAGCTTTCAGAGCTAATGCCAAATAGCTGAGAATTCTTGTGTAAGTGAAATCATAGAATCATAGAATGGTTAGGGTTGGAAGGGATCTTCAAAGGTCTTCTAGTCCAACACCCCTGCAAGAAGCCTGACACTGAGCTCAGCTGCAGTCAGCAGAGTGCCCTCACAGACAAGAGGCAAACTGCATTGTGGGGCCATCAAACACAGCATAGCCAGCCAGTCAAAAGAGGTGATTATCCCACTGTATTTAGCATTGATGCAGCCTCACCTTGAGTACTGTGGGCAGTTCGGGGCCCCACAATTTAAAAAGGATTGTAAGGCACTTGAATGCATCCAGAGGAGTGGAACATAGCTGGTGGAAGGGCTGGAAGGCATCTCCTGTGAGGAGTAACTGAGGACTCTGGGTTTGTCTAGTTTGGAGAAAAGGAGGCTGAGGGGTGACCTCATTGCTCTGTATAGCTTCCTGAGGAGAGGAAGTGGAGAGGGAGGTGCTGAGCTCTTCCCTGGGATCTAGTGACAGGACACATGGGAATGGTTCAGAGCTGTGCCAGAGGAGGTTCAGACTTGACATGAAGAAACACTTCTTTACCGAGAGAGTGGCCAAGCACTGGAACAGGCTTCCTACAGAGGTGGTGGATGCCCCAAGACTGTCAGTGTTGAACTTTTGGTCAGCCCTGAAGTAATCAGGCAGTTGGACTAGATGATCGTTGTAGATCCCTTCCAACTGAACTATTCTATTCTATTCTATTCTATTCTATTCTATTCTATTCTATTCTATTCTATTCTATTCTATTCTAAATGAGTATTTATGATAGTTTCATACATTATTTCCAGAAAACATATAAAGCAGCCTCTAACTCCTAACAGAGAAACCAAAAGGCTCTTCATCAAGTACTGTATTGCTGCATTGGGTGTCTATGCCCCAGCACTGAGGCTGCAAGGATGGACACTCTGAGGAGAGACAGGTGCTGCCCTATGCCAGACACACTGGATTCCATTCAGCTCCAATGGACCCACTGGACAGAGCACAGCCCCTCAGCCAGTATGATGGTGACTGATACTGCACAGCAGCTGTGAGAGAAAGGAGTGAAATAGATGTGGGAGAAAGAGCCCTGCAGACACCAAGGTCAGTGAAGGGGGGGAGAATGTGCTCCAGGTGCTGGAGCAGAGATTCCCCTGCAGCCCTTGGAGAAGACCATGCTGATGCAGGTTGTCTGCCTGAAGGCCATAGAGGTCCACAGTGGAGCACATATCCACACCACAGCCCATGGAGGATCCTATGTCACAGCAGATAGAGCTGCCCTGAAGGAAGCTACAGCCTGTGGGAAGCCTATACTGGAGTAGCCTCCTGACAGAAGCTGCAGCCCATGGAGAAGAGCTCACGCAGGGGTAGGTTTCCTGGCAGTATCTGTCACTTGCAGTGGACCCATGCTGGAGTAGTCAACTGCTGATGAACTGCACCCTGTGGAGAACACCCATGCTGGAACAGTTCTTGAAGAACTGCAACCCGTGAGAAGGATGCCCTTTGAAGAAGGTCATGAAGGACTGTATCCCATAGGAGGAACGCTGGAGCAGAGGAAAAGTTTGAGGAGGAAGGAGCGGCAGAGATGACCTGTTATGGACTGACCACAACCCCTACTCCCTGTCCCCCTGCTCTGCTTGGTGCAGAGGAGGTGCAAGGATTGGTAATGAAGGAGTGAAGTTGAGCCTGGGAAGAAGGGCTGGAGAAAGGTGGGTTTAGTCTTGTCTTTATTTCTCACCATCTTACTCTATTTTTAAATTGGTAATAAACTAATTTTCCCCATTTGCAGTCAGTTTTGCCTATGATGGAGACTGGTAAGTGACCTCCTTGTCTTTAAGCTTGACCCATGAGCTTTGCCATCTTATTTTCTCCCCTGTCGAGTTGAGGAAGGGCAGTGAGAGAGCAGTTGGGCAAGCGTCTGGCAGCCAGCCACAGCCAACCGACCACAATTACCCTCCCCAAGTCCAGATTAGAGTTTTATTCCTATGAATAAGTTGCCTTCAACTTTTACTTGACCTTTGGGAAGCTGTGGAGCATGTAGGATGATAAAGGCAACATCCTAATTGCAATTCCTGTCAATGTAGGCTGCAAGGACAGATGATTCGTGTGGCCGCAAGTGCTATTTTCAGATCTTGTGAGCAATATATTGCTTGTGAACCAAAAGCTGGGAAATACTGATATAATACTGTAAAAGGAAAAAAAAAAAACTTAATTCTAGTAATGACTTTAAAATGCTGTCAAATTGAATGCTGTGCAGACGAGGAAGGTGGATGGGTTTATAATTTTCCATCTACATATTAATTAAGACTCAATTTTCTTATATTCTAGAGCCTTTCAGGCTGATAGATCACAAGTTTTATGTCAAGAAATAATATAAAATTGTCTGAAAACTCAAAATAAATCTCTTCAAACTGGAAACTGTTCCCTTTTCATCTCCAAATTATTTCACACACTTTGCATCATGAAGTCTTCAGAACATTTAATCCTAATGAAGTTGAATCACTTCAGACAATTTAAGACACTCCAGCGTTTTAGGATTTGTCTCAGAGATAGCGTTATTCAGGGAAGCATGACAGTCCTGAACACTTCTCCCCCCTTCCCCCGCATGAGGTTCTAGTACTAAGATGTAGAACTAAATTCATTCCCAGCCCCCATTACGAGGGAAATGAGGTAAGTAAGGAGATCGTCGGAAATGACTGGCAAGTTTTGTATCCTATTTCTTATTCTGCCACAGCTTTCCTATGTGACTATAGGCTGTCTTATCCTGCCTGTGCCTCATATTCCCCTTCTGTGCATGCTGATAACAGTTTTTTTCTCTCTTCATGGTAACGTGAATCTGAATTCATTAATCTTTAGAAGTCACTTTCTCCTATAAGAGACACATTTGCTGTGTACAGCTCTCTCAGTAAACAGGGAAAAGGCTCACATTATTCTTTTTTCTTCTTTCCCGCACTTTTGAAGTCATTGCTCTTTCAATGATGGCTAAGACTTCCTTTCCAAGACAGTAGAAAAACCCTGTACCCTCTCTCACTTGTGGCTGTGACTGCCAGTGCCAACATCAAGGCTCTTCCTTAAGAAAAGCTGTTTGAGAACTGTGGACTACAAGAAAGAGAAGGGGAGGCTTATCTTTTCAATTAACTTCCAAAAAGATAAGGATTAGGTAACTGCTGCTGAGGAATCCATTTTCCAGTTCATCTATGCTGTTCCCAAAAGTGCCCCATTGATGTGTATGAAAGTTCTTAACAATTCAATATGAAAAGTATGTTATCTTAGGAACAGGCAAATGAAATGATCAGCAAACAACTGATTGGAATGGCTGATTTGGGTAGAAACATTAAAATGCTTTTGTTGATAAGAGATCCAAGTTTCATGGCTTAATGGCTTCCTGGAGTGGGGTGCCTGTAAGTGGTATGCCAGCCGAAATGGGCATGAGCAAACTGAAATTGTTGCATTTCACTGTTCTCTCACATTGAAATCAAAGCTTTAATCCGTAGCCTCTGCTTTTAATTATGTTAGAATAACTTTAGAGAAAACTTTATTTTTTTTTTAACTTGAAATACTATTCTGCTTGGACAAAATGTTTTGCCTGTGAATTCCACATGCCTTATGGAGGAAACATGAGATTACTTTGTGCATGCCCTACTACCACATCCGAGGACTGGAAGAGTTGTAGGCAGGACTAATTGACTTTGCCTTTCACCAGCACAGATTCCCACAGGAGAAGGACTTACCTAGCAATCAGCCCCCAACTTGTATTGTGCTACGTAGTCCACCTTAGCACTGAGAATCCTATATCAACAAGTGTCTAAACACGTTTAAGACAACACAAAAAAAAAACCCAGTAAAATGAGGCAGGCTAAGCACATCTTTCCTTTGATCTTAACTCCATGTTCCACTTGTCTTCCTATCAAAACCACAGCTTCATCAAGCTGTTCCTACCAGTCCCTCCGTCATTGCTACCTCATTCAACGTAACCACACTTCATGCAATCAATACAGCTTGATTTCATACTGATAATTTCCAGCAAAGACTTGTCACTGCACAAAACATTCTGGAAGAGCATAAGGCACCACAAGGCAACTTTAACTCTATGTTAATAATACTGAAAAGTGGCTTTAGCTTATTTTAAAGATCCAGGTTATGACAGAAGCATTTATTTGAGTAAAGATCATTATTGTGAATATTTAACAGGAAACATAATCATAACCAATCCAAATTTACATGAGTGTGCAAAGTGAAGAATAAGACACAGGATAATTCACAGGGAATATAGATTTCAATTAATGAATATTAGGCACTACTGCCCATACTAACTGCAGCTGAGAAAGTACTTCTCAAGCTGTGAAGGAATATTGCATGTGACAAGTAATTTGTGCAATTACTTCTAAATAATCCCACTTTGTAACAAGACAGCTTGCAGGTTTCTGAGAAGAAGCTGAGTAAATACTAAATTTCAGAAGTATACGTACGTCATTCTGGAAAATTAGAGTAGCATATGCTCCAGTTCTTGCAACCACTGACACGCAGTTGCTTTGCTAGTGATTTCCTATAACGGTATGATGCTTTCTGCAACTACCAAAGCCATGCCACGCTGTCCTTTGCTTGTACTGCAAAATGGAACCTTCTCTCTCTGAACCCTCTCAATTATACTTGCCTGCAGGCTAGATGGTTTCATGCACCGCACACACAGATAGAAGAGGAATATACTGTACTTTATGGATTGCAACAACAGTATTAGGAGATGTAGACTTTGCCAAAGAAAAAGCAACCACTCATCAGGGTTGAGGTGGGCAAAAGACCATGCTTTCATTTATATGGGTGAAAATACTGGATACATTCATACAATGAAAGAACAGCTTGACGTTTTTCCTTAGGTACTTTGATGGTCTTGGTTTGTATGTCCAAGATACATTTTCAAAAACTGAGTTAGACATTCAAGACTAAATGTTTTCCCCAAATGACCAAGATCTACAACTGAACGCTAGCTTTCAAGACACTTCTAAAGGACATAAAGAAGTTTTCAAAGTGTCTGCAACATCTTGAGCAGTTAGAGCAAGAATCAAATTTTCTATGTAACATTTTCAGACAGTTGTTTTGTGAATAGTTTTTTTCTTTTGAACAAACCTGTATCAAACAAGCTGAACTTTTCCTGTTTTAATACTCGGAGAAACACTCTTCAAGAACTCCCTCATTTCTATCTCATAGTTCCTCTAGTCTAAGGGAAGTCTCACATTTTTAAACATGAGTATGCAAACTGCACATTAAATCTCTGACAGAGAAGTTGCACCCAAGTAGCAAAAGAGCACCTCTTTTACAGCATTTTTATGCACAGGTGGGAGAGATGCCCCTAGCCCTGCTCACTTCCTTGAAAGCAGCATCATGGGCTTTCTCCCAGCCTGTGATCCCATTTTCCAGACATATCCTGTCGACAGCTCAGGCCAGCCAGTTGCATCACAGAATCTTTTCACTCCATGCCAACATGCCAGATATTGTTAGACAAATGCATCAGGAGGGTGAAGCAGCAGCTGATTCTGTAAGTCTTGCATTGAGCGCAGAAGACAATGACTGTCCACAGCTGTCTCTGGCAGTTCCTACACACTCGTTGCACTTCTGCAGCAGAACCCTTCATTTAACCTTCTAGTACAGTAGAATTGTTCCAGTACATAATTCAGGACTTGACCTTAAAGCCTTAAGTCCCATGTAGCTACGCTGGACTTTGCACATGGATAAAAATTGGAGAGTCTGGTTCATTTATCCAGCATCCAACAATGTATGTGCGATACTGCATATAGCAACTCAAGGAGTTTAATGCTAAGGCAGAACATTCAT
The DNA here is from genome assembly GCA_011801015.1 of Ardeotis arabs. Classification (NCBI taxonomy): domain Eukaryota; kingdom Metazoa; phylum Chordata; class Aves; order Otidiformes; family Otididae; genus Ardeotis; species Ardeotis arabs. The sequence continues at coordinate 19,689 of JAAGAY010131331.1, read as the reverse complement.
GATTAGAAAGAATCTCTGTCTCTCTTTGGAAACATATCAGTAGGAAAAGTTGAAATGTGCACATGAAATATGCAAAGCTTATTTTATGCACTTTTAAATTCAATCAGTTTTGTTCCCTCCCATCCCTCAGCCACCAGATAGCATGGAACCCAGGTAGGCTTGTGCCCTCAGAAATGTGTTTCTTTTTCTCGCTAGTCTAGTTGTTCTTATAAAACATATCACATGTATTTCCCTGCTGTGGTGACCGATGGAAGATATGTGCATTTCATTCACTATGGGTCAACCCTTTAGGAATATGTCCTATCTTACTAAAATATGCAAAATGCAGAAATGTAAACTATCGTAACAGCAGCATTCATATAACCTGTCAAGATGTCTCTCATCTTCCTAGACTTTTTATATTAGATATTTCTTTAGTTCTAAGGATATACATTTTGCATTGTAAACACACGTTGAATATAGCTGCTCTTATAGGAACAAGGTGACGAAATTTGGAGAGGTTACTGAGAGATGCAGTTTTCTGAAACGCAGTGCTGCAGCTGCTGCTTCCAGATAAAGGGCCAGTTTGCCTGTAGGTTTTTGCCAGTAGTTGTTAACATGAATTCTGGCAAAGGCCCCAGTTTCTTTTCAAAGACAGAGACTGCAGGGAGTTGGCACTGCCTAAAAATGTTGCTACAAAACCAAAGACTACCTTTTCAAAAAATCTTTTATCCATGCTTAATTGTATTTTTTGAATACATATACATCTGACAAGGTTATAAGTTTATACCATCAACCTAATAGACAGACACTAACTAGGCAGAATAGTAGGGCAGTGGGAGTCATCTGTTTTCAGTCATTCTGCTGTTTGGCTGCTTGAAACAGAAACATTTGTGAGCAGGACAGGGTGATGAAGAAGAGTCCAGAGAGAGAAGGAAGAGAATCTGACATGAATGATGTTACTAATTTATAAACGTATCATAAAGATTTCTTACAAATTTTGCTTGAAAGTGATTCTTCAAATATCTCTCTTCCCGGAAAGGTATCATGGTCTATCTTACTTGCTATCTTGGGGGTTGTCAGGACAAAATCCTCTTTAACTTGCTCCTCTTATTTCTGACCAAAAGAATCAGAGCATTTTATCTTGGCAGGGGTTGTTCTCAGAAGGCTTTAGTGTCTACTTCTATACTTAGACATTCTATACCTAGACAGATTGTATTCTCTGCCTGTGTGTGCCTGCAATCTAAATTTCCTACAGTCTAATTTTTCTGCTCATCTTCCTTAGAGGCATATGGGAGAATGAGGAGTGGTATGGGTGGGATGTGGTTTGGTTTTTTGTTTGTACTTGAAGGTACATGTATGAATCCTGTTTGGGAGCCATCCTCCAAAACACTTCCTGGTTTTTTAAAAAAATTCCACCCATCTCTTGTAACATGTTTAAATTACTGTGATAGGTTTTATTATAACTCCTTTCCAAGATCACTGTCCAATATAGATTAAATTAAGTGAAATTGCTGACAAGCCTTGATTAGAAATAATGGCCCCAGTTAAAATCAGGAACTACTTAAAATGTCATGTTTCTGTGCATTAAGGAACTTCCCATGCAGCTTCTCCTTTTTTTGTGTGTGTGTCCTTGAAATGTCTGTGACTCCTTTAGCCAAAAAAACCAAACACAAACCAAAAATTCTGTTAAAAAAAAAAAAGCCGCCCAGTTTCTACAATACTGGGTAACAGTTCTGGTGTCTTGCCACATATTCAGGTGCAAAGTTTAAGCATTGCTCTAGACTCGCCAAAGGCTTCCTCTGCTCAGTCCAGCTGTAAATGTGTACCAGTCACTTGAACTGGAGCCTCAAAAGATGCAGGTATGATGATCCTGCATCACTCCTTTGCATGGCACTGCTTACAGGAACTCCTGGTTCTACCTGTTGGTTGTGGGGACTATATACACTTAGGTAAAGTAAGCAAGCCTCTGAGTTTTGGAAAAGAATTAAGGTAAATGGTATGTCTACATGGCTGACTTAATGCAGAATATCACCCTGTCCACACTGGCATATGTGGGAGAAAGGGAAGAGGCACAGCTCTAGTCCTAAAGCAAGTAGTCCCTTGACAGCAGGTAGGGCGGACATAGAGCTGTCCACTGTTACCTGGCACGTCTCAGTAGCAGGCAGCTGCTGGCTGTAAATGCTCATCAGCCATTTCAAGGTGAATTCTTCTAATATAATTTTGGTTGCATTTCATATTCACTTTCAGCTGTGAGAGTCCTAAAAAGCTATTGCCCCTTTCCTGACACACAATATTTGAGTGTGACAACAAGGACATGTTCAGCACGCCCTAGTACATTAAATGGATGCAAACAGTCCGTGATCTTAAAAGTACCATAAGCAAGCCCAGGATGGAAAGCAAACTTCCTACATAGATCAGAAGCAAGGAGTAGAAGATGTCACATCTTTTCAAGGAAGTAAAAGGTCACATGCTTAGCCTTTCCCCCTTTAACGGATTAGAAAGGCATCTGTCAGGTTACCAAAGTCTGCCATAAAAGATGCACAACTAATCTCATGGTCCAGACAACTGCATTTATGAGCACAAGAGTTTATCTCTGGTTATGATGAAGAGAGGATTCATGAATCTAATATTGGTTGGATGCCCCAATTTTACCTTTCTTCTGATCATGCAAGCCTCATAACCCAGTTTGGGAATCACAACTCTACTTTGGAAGCAACTATCATAAATAAAAGGTGATCACATTACTAGAAACTAATTTCTCAACTCTGTAAGCAGCCAGGAGCATTGTAGTTATGATGTCCATTTATGACTGGCATTGAACCTCAGGAGTATTATGGAGTCTTTAATCAAAGCAATAGAAAGATCTTCATACACCCATATAACCCAGTGAAATAAACAATTATTTGGAATGGTGAAAAGAAAACATTTATACACAATACAGATAGGATTTCCACAGATATGTTAAAAATAAGAACATATGTATAAGATAGCTTTTATTTTGATTTGGGCTGGTTTGTTTGATTATTTACACAAGGTTTTCACATGATACTTTTGTAAAGAAGAAATTTACTACAAGGCAACTCTAATGATTCTGTGATTACTGAAAGAAATCTAGAGTGAATACTTAGTAAGTCATCAACTTTATCTTTTTCATAAGGCAGTAGCCCCTTCAAAGTTGCATATAATTTTAACTTAAGCATGATACTTCATAGCTAATCTTTAAATCCCTGGATACAAAACTATTTTAAATAGTGTAAATTCAATGTATTGTCAAACAGTTAAAAAAAATTGTGAAATGGAAACAATACAGTGCTGACATTTTTGACATTGTCACTTCATTATAGGACAAATCTTAATTGGCAAATGATTAAAAAACAAAAAGCCCTGAAATGCAGGATTTCCTAGGAAAGGCTTGCTGGAGACTGCAATGCCTGTAAACAGATTATTACTACATGCCCGCTAGAGAATCTTAATGCTGAGAGAGAAGGAAAAATTATGGCAGGTCAGAAGACTGTGAAACATGTGCCCTCTCTTCTCCTACCCTCCCTTTAATTATTGACAGCCTGTCACTTAGGTGCTGTGGTACGATGAATAATAAAACAGGAGCCAAGCTGCAGTTCTCGCCAGGATTTATTCGTCCAAATCAAACACTGCCATCTTCAGGCAGACAGTGTTTCATGTTTACCAGTTCAAGGTTTTTTAATTGCCGAGTAGATCATCATCTCAAACAAACAAAAGACTTGTTACTTCTATTCTCTGACAGTTAAGGGATTGGTACCTTGCATAAGATGAAAGGAGATCTTGAGAGATTGCCTTCTACCTTAGGGTATAGGGTTAAGACTACCGAAACACACCTAGCCGTTACGTTGGGCTAAACATTAATTAAAACATCCAACTATTTCCCTTGCTGTAATGAGATATAAGTGGCTAAGCTTATAGCCATACTTGAGACTCTAACTGCTAAACACTTCCAAGTACACATACTGCATGTTGTTAAACATTTTGGCATTGTAGCAGCATGGTGTAAACTATTACAATTAAATGGGTTGAAATTATCTGTCATCTTTATACATTTTTTCTTCCTTTCCAACAAAGTAGAACTTTAAGATAGCATTTAAACATCAGATGACTATATCTACAGAACAAATTATAAATGGCAATTTACCCCAGCAAACAGATAAATTGTACAGTATAGACTACCCAAGTATTCAGCAGAGCAGTAATACTAACTTTCCTTTTCCTCTTACACTGTCCTGAAATTGAGATGACCTACTGTATTCAGCCAGAAGGATTGCATAATGAATTAGATAGTACAATAGCTGAAATGAAGACTAAGTCTGTAAAGGTATAGATAAGTGGCCAAGTCTTTAATTTAAACATTGAGATACAGATTTTTTTTTAAAAAAATTCCTTATTAGAGAGCAAAATCAGATACTTATATTTAAAAAAAAAAAAATTTTTTTCATAATGTGAACCACTGTTGCTATCTTACTGTACTGGCACGATATGATATGATAATACATACATATTGTATGCAGTGCAAACACATCAGAATGCCAGCCAATGAAAAGCAAGTCAGGAGCAGCCAGATCCTGACTGCCGTTTTCAAATAAGCATGCAAGTCAGTTAAAATTAGGTAGGCTTTTTATATTCCTTAATATCCTATGAAGGAAAAGTCAAAATCTAGATTATGTTGTCACAGATTTTGTGATGTTTCTAAAACTAAAATCTGTTACTAGGTGTGAGCTCTCTGGTCTCAGAGAAAATATTTTCTCTAGGCTGGAATATTCTTTTATACTTTCATATGCAGCCTCTGTGTTGGGGAACTCATCCTTTAAAGTGATTCCTCCCACCCTCTGAAGAACCGCTTTTTTTTTTTTCAGAAGAACAGTATCTTTAGAAACTTTATGATATAATTCATCAAACATATAATGACTTCAAAAATCTTCTCCCCAACTTCTCCACCTAATCCTAAAAAATATATTGAAATATGAACCTCCCACACTGCACAAACTGAGACTTGAATCTTTACTAAGTTTTCAGGATAACGGCCATACAAGATTCATCCCCTCAAATTCTGTTTCATTTCTGAGCCTACTGTAAGACCTGGCCCTGTCCTAACAATTTCCAAATGTTTTTTTCCTATTTCTGCTTAAGTCTTTTGTGCCAGAAAAAGATCTATACTTCTTTTAGTCTCTCCTATACTCCCTTCTTTAACTTCCTTACATTACAGACAAATTTGTAAACTAAATTGAGATCTCAAGTGTTCCATAGGTGTTCTGATTAGCCCTCTTGGGTGCCTCCTTGCATTATTACAAGGCATGTAACATGGAACATGAATGTGGTTGAATTATCTGTCAGTTGGAGGCTCCTCATCCCAGAAGAATTGCCTCCTGGTTCATCAATACCAGGAACTCACAATTGTTCCTGAATCTGGCTCTCCCACAGAAAGGAGGAGCATAATTTTTCAGATCCTTAATAATTAACATTTTGCTCTTTGAAATATGAAAATTTGACATTGTAAATCATTGTGAAGCAAAGCCAATAATAAATTTCACATGAATTTGTAATATTACAAAATATCAGATAGTCGTTCTTGATGGAATGAGGGTGGGGAGGATGAGCGGGAGAAATAAAGTATTTTTGTGTATGCTGAACAAAGGTCCAAGGAGTTCCCCGCATAGAACCATAGAATAGTTTGGGTTGGAAGGGACCTTCAAAGGTCATCTAGTCCAACCCTCTTGCAAGGAGCAGGGACATCTTCAACCAGACCAGGTTGCTCAGAACCCCGTCCAACCTGGCATTGAATGTTTCCAGGAATGAGGCATCTACCAACTCTCTGGAAAACCTGTTCCAGTGCCTCACCACGCTCATTGTAAAATATTTTTTCCTTATATCCAGTCTGAATCTGCCTCCTTATATTTTAAGACCATTACCCTTTGTCCTATCACAACAGGCCCTGCTAAAGAGTTTCTCTCCATCTTTGTTATAAGCCCTCTTTAGGTATTGGAAGGCCACTGTAAGGACCCTTCTCTTCTCCAGGCGAACAACCCCAACTCTCTCAGCCTCTCCTCACAGGAGAGGTGCTCCAGCCCTCTGATCATCTTCATGGCCCTCCTCTGGACTCGCTCCAAGTGGTCCATGTCCTTCTTATGTTGGGGCTCCAGAGCTGGACAGAGTACTCAAGGTGAGGTCTCACAAGAGCAGAGTAGAGGGGCAGAATCACCTCCCTCGACCTGCTGGCCACACTCCTCTTGATGCAGCCCAGGAGGCAGTTGGCTTTCTGGGCTGCAAGCACACATTGCCTGCTCATGTTGAGCTTCTCATCTACCAGTACCCTCAAGTCCTTCTCCTCAGGGCTGCTCTCAATCTATTCTCTGCCCAGCCTGTATTTATGCCTGGGATTGCCCCGACCCATGTACAGGACCTTGCACTTGGCCTTGTTGAACTTCATGAGGTTTGCACGGGCCCACCTCTCCCACCTCTCAAGGTCTCTCTGGATGGCATCCCTCCTCTCCAGTGTGGTGACCGCACCACACTGCTTGGTGTCGTCAACAAACTTGCTGAGAGTATACTCTATCCCACTGTCCATGTCACCCACAAAGATGTCAAACAGGGCCAGTCCCAAAACCAGTCCCTGAGGAACACCACTCGTCACTGGTCTCCAGTTGGACATTGAGCTGCTGACCGCAACTCTGAGTGCAGCCATCCAGTCAATTCCTTATCCACCAAGTGATCCATCTGTAAAATTCATGTCTCTCCAGCTTCCTGGCATGGCTACAGTCCAGGGAGTCACTAAAAGATGCTGGGAAGACTTACTCTGGAGGAATGTGTTGTGCAGAAAGGAGATTTTTATGTATACCTTTTTAGGTATCATCCAGCAGGTCTGAGATTTCTCTGCCTAAAAAAGTTTGTTGCTCTTGTCTGTGTTCCATTAAAATACTGCTGTAGAGTTGCAAAGCTCTAGGTGTTTTTAGAAGAAAAAAATGCAGGTAGATACTCTCCAAAATTCTGTCTGACTCAGGTCTCAATCTTAATAGGCTTATAATTTTTTATCCCTTCAGCATCTTTGTACTTTTCACTGTTCTGCTCCTTTTGGTATTGTCATTTTGTTTCTTTTTAAATTATGTCTTCCCTTTCTAGTCTTCTAGCTGAGCAGATCTGCTCTCCTTATTGTAACCTTTGCAGCTTGATAAAAATTGTAGGTCTACAGAGATGGAGGTCTGTGGAACCTCCATTCATATCCATGTCATCTAAGGGTACTGATGTGGTTTAACTGTGGTCAGCAGCTCAGCCCCACATAGATACTTGCTCACTCCCCACAGTGGGATGGGGGAGAGAATCAGAAGAGTAGAAGTGAGAAAATTCGTGGCTTTAGATAAAGATATTTTAATAGGTAAATGTGCAAGAAAAGCAAAATAAGGAATTAATTGACTCCTTCTCATCAGCAGGCACATGTTCAGCCGCCTCCAGAAAAGCAGGGCTTCATCATGCTGAAGGGTTATTGGGAAGACAAACACCGTAACTCCAAACTTCACCCCTTCCTCCTTCTTCCCCCAGCTTTGTATGCTGAGCATGACGCCATATGGTATGCAATATGCCTATGGTCAATTGGAGTCAGCTGTCCCAGCCATGTCCCCTTCAGAGCTTCGTGTGCACCCCCAGCCTACTCACTGGCGGAGTGCTGTGAGAGGCAGAGAAGGTCCTGATGCTGTGTAAACACTATGCAGGAAGAACCAAAACATCCCTCTCTTATCAATGCTGTTTTAGTCACAAATCCAAAACACAGCCGCATACTAGCCACTGTGAAGAAATTTAACTCTACCCTAGCCAAAACTGGTCCAGGTACCAAAGGCAGGTCTGTGCCAGCTCTTATTATTGTGTAATTTATTACAGCGCTTACAGCTTATCTACAGCCTTGACTCTATACATGCATTTTTCTCTCTTTAATAGCACATACCCTTCAGGATTTGTATTTCAGTCATGACTGCAGCTCCTTTGGGTTTCTATAGTGCTCTATATAAGCAGAAAGAGAAGAAGAAAGAAAGAAGTGAGGCTGCAGAGTAGACATCCAGATAACATGGACAAAGGCAAGATCTTCAAGGTCACCTCTCTGCAAAGGATCTTCTGCCTCTTCCACTGGCTTCTGCTAATGCTTCTGGAGCCTTGACTCTGATATCCCAGGCCTGGCCTTTTATATTGCAGACAGTATTAACATTTGCTGCTCCAGAGTGTCTTCCTCTCATCCAAGAGGGATTTTAAATGACGTTTAGCCAAAGAACCTGTCCAAAACTCAGTGTTTTCTTTCAGGTAGTATGACAAGTAATAACAACAATCTTGAGTGTTGGTGACCAAACAGCATGCAATGACATCTATCAGTCCAAAGCCAATTTGCAGCTTCCATTTATATATTATTTGTCAATACTTCGCATGTCTCTGCTAGATAAAATTTTCTGCCATCTGATATCTGATTAACATTCTTTTTATACATGAAGTAGGCACTCAAACTTGAGTCCTTTACAGACCCATGTGATCAACTCATGCTGTAAACGTTGAATTCCTTATTTTCATAGGTGGTCTGCACATCCTTGCTGTATCAATGTCCTATATGTAATGTGTACACCTCATTAATGCTTTGAATGTATGCATCTTGCTTGTTTAGTCTGTTACCCAACTGCTTATCAGTCATATGTGTAAGCACTTCAACACATCAATTGCATAGCCACAATAATCAGACTTCCTGTTTTTCAGGTTTTTTCACTGTTGTTTTAGCTTGCACTGAGATAAAAGCAATTGCAAAGCGGTTAACACACTAAAGGCAAAAGAGCAAGGCTACATTGATCCCAGAACTTTGCAGACTAAGTTGCAGATCTGGTACAAACAAACTATAAAGGGATTAATTTGGGAGCTTAACTGATCATGAATAAATCTAATCTGAAAGCCAGTAGGTGATATCCAGTCGCAAAAGATGTGAGATTGCAGCATAGCTTTTCCATGGGTGTGGTCAGATGAAGAAAGAGAAGATGATAAATGCGGTTAACAGGATTGTGCAATGTAACTGCCCATGATAGCAGAAGATCAATTGACTCTGGGGGTGTCTTTCTGTCCTGTATTTTTATACAGATTCTGAAAAGATGAAACTAGATTAAACATGCACATATGATCAGAAAACAGGACATAGTCTTTAATCTGTCATGTTAACACTGGATGTCTCAGAACATAGATGCTAAGTTTTTATGCCTTTTACGGAGAGATCGCCTGTTTATCAGGCATTATGTCTTACTGTTCTCAGATGTGCACATGTTCATTTGTAGGATGAGTTACTACTTTCACATTACAAACCTTCCACTGTATCACACTATAGACTTCAAGCTTCTCAGAGCCCAAAGTGCACATAAATGCCTAGGAAAATGGGGCTTACATCTCTCTCGAGTTTTCTATGAGGGCACTTGCAAGCAGATACCATAATTTACTGCCTTGACAAAAATGTTGCAAGTCATCTATGCTATAATTGTCACATACACATACTTATTTAGATAAGAAAGTTAAGAAAGGTTATTGTAAAAATATCAATAAAACAAAAAAAAAATCAATAAGGAAAAATTTTAGGTCTTTGTTTTGTACTTATTTTTTCTGTTGTTTCTAAACCCAAGGTGGAAATTCTGCTACTTCCCTCCATCTGTTTCTTAACAGCGTTAAAAGCTAATCCATCCTTTAATAGCTTGCAAATTGGTAATTTTATGAACTGTTGGAGGGAACAACCAGCAACAAGCTATGGCAATATGGCCAAAAATTTCTTATATGCCCAGCTTCCTAAAGGTCGGTCCTGAGATCCAGAAAAACATGCACATATAGGTATCAGAAATAGATATAATATCATAACTAATTTTAAAATTATTATTTCTTGTGTTCTTTTGTAGCTCAAAAATTAAATACTGTCCTATTCTTGGGCCCACTGTAGGAAAAGATCAGGTTCAAGACCATCTAAGGAACCTGAAGGTGCACAAGTCCATGAATCCTGATGAGGTGCATCTGCGAGTCCCGAGTGAACTGGCAGATGAAGTTGCTAAACCACTGTCCATCATATTTGAGAAGTTGTGGCAATACAGTGAAGTTCCTACTGACTGGAAAAGGGGAAATCTAACCCCTATTTTTAAAAACAGAAAAAAAGGAAGACCTGAGGAACTACAGGTGAATCTTACTTCTGTGCCCAGCAAGCTCATGGAGCAGATTCTCCCAGAACATCTCCTAAGGCACGTGGAAAATAAGGAGGTGATTGGTGACAGCCAACATGGCTTCACTAAGAGCAAATCATGCTTGACAGATTTGGTGGCCTTCTACAATGGGGTTACAGCATTGGTGGATAATGGAAGAACAACTGACATCATCTACTGGCTTTGTGCAAAGCATTTGACACTGTCCTGCACGACATTCCTGTCTCTAAACTGGGGAGACATGGATTTGACAGATGGACCACTTGGTGGACAAGGAATTGGTTGGATGATCTCACTCAAAGACTTGCGGTCAATGGCTTGATGTCCAAGTGGAGATCAGTGATGAGTGGCATTCCTCAGGGGTTAGTACTGGGACTTGTCCTGTTTAACATCTTTGTGGGATTGAGTGCACCCCCAACAAGTTTGCTGATTACACCTGATGACATCCAGAGCTTGAGAGACGGGCCTCATGAAGTTCAACAAGGCCAAATGCAGGGTCCTGCATATGGGTCAAGGCAATCCCAAGCACAAATACAGGCTGGGCAGAGAATGGATTGTGAGCAGCTCTGAGGAGAAGGACTTAGGGGTGTTGATGAGAAGCTCAATAGGAGTCAGTAATGTGCACTCGCAACCCAGAAAGCCAACCGCATCCTGGGCTGCATCAAAAAAGGGTGGACAGCCGTTTGATGGAGGTGATTCTCCCCCTCTCTTCTGCTCTTGTAAGACCCCACCTGGAGTACTGGGTCCAGCTCTGGAGTCCTCAGTACAGGAAAGACACGGACCTGTTGGAGCAGGTCCAGAGGAGGGCCAGATCAGAGGGCTGGAGCACCTCTCCTATGAGGAGAAGCTGAGAGAATTGGGGCTGTTCACATGAAGAAGAGACGGTTCCAGGGAGACCTTATTGCAGCCTTTCAATACTTAAAGAGGGCTTATAAGAAAGATGGGCACAAACTTTTTACCAGAACCTGTTGTGATAGGACAAGGAGTAATGATTTTAAACTACAAGAGGGTAGATTTAGGTTAGATATAAGAAGGAATTTTTTTACAAAGAGAGTGGTGAAGCACTGGAACAGCTTGCCCAGAGAGGTGGTGGATGCCCCACCCCTGGAAACATTCAAGGCCAGATTGGATGTGGCTCTGAGCAACCTGATCCAGTTGAAGATGTCCCTGCTTATTGCAAGAGGGTCAGACTAGATGACCTTTAAAAGTCCCTCCCAATCCAAACTATTCTATGATTTTATTCTATGATTCATCAGTCAATGTGGCCTGTTTAAATATGCACAGAGGTAACATTGAAAAAAGTCACAATCTATTGTTATATGTGTAATAAACCTTTAATACCATAAACTGAGGGGATTTTACTGCTCAATTCCTAGAACGTGCTAGCTGTAAAAGTTTTCAGGCTTTGAAGATTACTGGTTTTATGACTTCTAATTTCATGAAATATAAGCAGTGAAAATAAAGAAATGAACTGTAAGTTATATCTTCCTTCTGACGTTAATGCGGTGAAGACTTCACAGCTGATAAAGATATTTGGTCATGTAGTAGTGCATCCTGCTTCTACACCAAGTTGTTACTGTGCTTCCCTTGCATGAAGCAAGGGTGACACCCAGTGTTAAAATCCTCGTATTGACCAGAAGCACCCTGCACTTTCCTGTTTCTCACTTACTATTCAATGTTGTAATTTAGTATTTGTTCAGCTCTTGCAGGCTATCAGAAAAAGAACAGTCTACCATCCTGAAAAAAAAATGGTCTAAAGCCTCCCTCTATATATTTATTTTGTATTTTAAAAGTCTTGCCTAGAGCATTAAAAACAAACTAAAGCTTATTCATGGTATTTTCACCATTCTCCTTTTGAAATGAGGTATTGATCAGATTGAATTTGTTTCCCAGCTGAGAAATAGTAACGGATGGTGTTTTGAGAGAAGTGGGTTTCAACTTCATCCAGAAGAGTGAAAGAAATGGAAAGAATCTGGCATTCTCCAGCTGTCTACCAGTACTGCAAATCCTTGAGGAACTTTGAAGACCTACTTGATTGAAACAGACAGATGACTAGACACGAATATGTATGTTTAAGTAATAAAGATACTTGAAAAGAAGACTGTTAACGAGGATGTGGATAAAATTTACATCTGGCCACAACTGGTGAGTCCCTGTCTTACCCTGCCTGCCCCATGGGCAGGCACTATGATCCCTGGTGCCCTGGCCTTCATGGCACCTTGACAGCATCATTGGCTTGTAACTTGCCTACTTCAGTGTCCAAAAAGTTTATTCTGTGGGGCAACTTCAGAAATATTACATTTTCTTTTACGCATTGTGCTTGCTAGCTCTTCTGTGACAGTGTCCCAGCTGTACAAAACACTCCATTCTGAGACAACAGTGGCATAAAACCACTGAGACAATCTACTTGGAGGGGAAATAAACATACTGAACATATTTATGGTAAACATAGTTGTAATGGTTTAACCCCAGCTGGCATCTAAGCACTGCACAGTTGTTCAGCTGCCTCCCCTGCCCCAGGTGGGATAGGGAAAGAACTGGAAGGGTAAAAGTGAGAAACAAACTCATGGGTTGAGATAACAGCAGTTTAATAATTGAAAATTATTATTAATAATAATCATCATCATAATAGTAAGAAGAAGAAGAATAAAAAGAGGAAGAAAAAGAAAAAGAAGAAGAAAAAGAAACAAGGACAAGAGAGGGGAAAAAATAAAAGAGAGAGGAAAATAAAACCCAGGAAAGACAAGTGATACAAATGAAAATAATTGCTCCCCACCAAACGAACGATGCCCAGCCAGTTTCTGAGGAGTGGCTCCCCCCTGCCAAACTCCACTCTAGCTTTATCACTGAGCATGACGCTGTATGGTATGGAATATCCCTGTGATCAGCTGGGATCAGCTGTCCCAGCTGTGTCACCTCCCAACTTCTTGCCTACCCCCAGCCTGCTCACTGGCAGTGCAATGTGAGAAGCAGAGAAGGCCCTGATGCTGTGCAAGCGCTGCTCAGCAGCACTTAAAACATCCCTATGTTATCAATGCCATTTTAGTCACAAATCCAAAATATAGTCCCATACAAGCTACTACGAATAAATTTGAATCCCAAACCAGTACAATAGTGAAACAAATAGGATTTTGCAGCAGAAAGCACACAGCTACATAAGAGAATACTGATAGGTAATAAAGACTCCACACAGGACAGGAGGTCATTCAGCTGTCCCAGCACAGGACACCACAGAGCAGCTTGTGCTCCTGCAGGCTGTAGCTGTGCCCTCCATCACACACCCTAGCCCTCTGTGGACAGCTTAGTCACCAAGCACATCTAAGGAAGTACTACAACTGTTTGCAGGCAGTTGAATACCACACTCTGAAACAGCCAGGTGACTTTTCCAAAGCATTTATCAGATGCCAAAAACCCCATGACTCTACATATTAAAGACAGAATTGGCTAAATTCTGATCATGACAGAGTGGTGAGATGACTTCAGTGAATTAAAATATCAATACAACAGATGGGCAGAGGAGGCAGAAAAAAATGAGCAGCAGCAAGTAGAAATTAGAAGCTACTTACTGCTTTAAAAATTTGGTAAGGGAGGTTGAAATCATTGGGAGAAATTCCTGGTTTGCAAGGCTTAAAAAAGTGAGACGGTCATAATATGTTACTGTCATAATCAAAAGCCACTCTACCAATTAAATTGCTGCTGGTTTTCAATCCGACAGCTTCTAGAGAAAAAAAATTACTAGCATATACAATTTATAGGAGTTAACACTCCTGCAGAGATTTCTCTAAAGAAGAATTCAGAGGGATCCAGAAAATTGAGATGTTAAAAACAAGAACTGGTCTTTTCACACATAAAGAGAATAAATATAATGTAACACTATAAAAAAGAAACATTACTACAAAATTGTATTTGATTACGTACTGGAAAAAATAAGTAATTGATAATTCTTATGATATTTTTTGTGACTGTTCTGCCATCGTTTGTCATCATGTCACAAATCTTTGCGCTATCCATAAGTTTTTGTGAATTTATGTTTTACCCCTGCTACGGATTGACCCAGGTGAGCAATCATTCTTAACCAGTGTAATAAATATTTCAGGCAGTACTTTTAAAATCAGTTTTCTTTACTAGCTGAAGTAACTTGGAAAAGTTCAAGTCTAATCCATTGACTATTGACAGAATTTCTATCAGATTAATTGAACAATTAGTTATCTCTGATGGGATAACCCATCCATTTTTTTTTTTAAATATTGCCATACCCTCGATGTTCTTTCAATCCCCTGTAAGTTTGGCTTTTTCTGTCTAGCTTTTAGGCAGAGGAGGGCTTGGAGGATGGAAAAGCTTTTAAGAAAACCAAAAAAAGTCCCTCCTTCAACTTCTCCTATTCAAAGTCCTCAGAAGGCTGAGTGAGAAAACCATCCTTGGTGATTAATAGTCTTAGAAGTAGTTTGTCATCTTCAGCAGAGATGAACATAGTATATTTGCTCTGAATTTACAAATACATTATCCATACACTGAGTAATTAGCATACATATTCAAGCACGCACCTGGTGACTCTTACTTTGCCTATTCAAATACAGTGTCTAGTTAATAATGTACTTTTCTTGCATTTTACCTGACTTATTTATACTGTGCTGCATTTTTTTAAGAGAATCCAAAGAAATCATCATGCAAATATTCTTTTCTGCACCCATCATGAAGTCCTCTAATTTTCTATGCTTGATCTACTCTTAAGTTTGGCAGCATGGCCACATCAACTACATGGGAAGTGGAGTGGGAGGGTGGGGAATGTTCTTTCCTTACTTATAACCAGAAAACTTTTAACTAGAATAGCAGAAAGGATTTGCTGCTACTACAAATGGAATATAACCAGTCAACAGCTTTCACAGGTAAGTTCAGATTCGCAATGTCTACGAATAAGCTATGAACACAGCCTCAGTTCCCAAGCAGCATTCACAAACAAAATCATAGAATGAATCATAGAATCATTCTCGTTGGAAAAGACCCTTAAGATCATCAAGCCCAACTGTTAACCTAACACTACCGAGTCCACTGCTAAACCATGATCCTAAGTGCCACATCTGTCCATCTTTTAAATACCTTCAGCACCTCAATGTCTTTCTTGTACTGAGGGGCCCAAAACTGAACACAGTGTTCGAGGTGCAGCCTCACCAGTGCCAACAAAAGGGTATGATCACTTCCCTAGCCCTGTTGGCCACAGTGTTCCTAATACAAGCCAGGATGCCACTGGCCTTCTTGGCCACCTGGGTACACTACTGGCTCATATTCAGTTGGCTGTTGACCAACAAACCCAAGGCCTTTTCCACAAGGCAGCCTTCCAGCCACTCTTTCCCAGGCCTGTAGCACTGCAGGGGGTTGTTGTGACCCAAGTGCAGGACCCAGCACGCAGCCTTGTTGAATTTCATACAATTGGCACTCAAGATGATCTGTTTCACAACCTTCCCTGGCACCGAGGTCAGACTGCCAGGCCTGTAGTTCCCCAGATCCTCCTTCCAGCCTTTCCTGTAGCTGAGCATCATGTTTGCTAAGCTCCAGTCAACTGGGACCTCCTCAGTTATCCAGGACTGCTGGTAAATGATGGTAAGTGCCTTGCTGAGCGCTTCTGCCAGCTCCCTCAGTACTCCTGGGTGGATGCTGTCTGGCTCCATAGACTTGTGTGTGTCTAAGTCATGTAGCAGGTCACTAACCATTTTGCCTTGGATTATGGGGGCTTCATTCTGCTCCCCACTCCTGTTTTCTAGCTCAGGGGACTAGGTACCTGGAGAACAACTGGTCTTACTATTAAAGACTGAGGTAAAGAAGGCATTAAGTACCTCAGCCTTTTCCTCATCCTTTGTCAGTATGTTTCCCCCCCTGCATCCAAAAAAGGATGGAAATTCTCCTTTGCCCTCCTTTTGTTGCTAATGTATTTACAGAAACATTTTTATTGTCTTTATGACAGTGGTCAGATTAAGTTCTAGTTGGCCTTTGGCCCTTCAGATTTTCTCCCTGCATAACCTCATGATATCCTTGTAGTCCTCATGAGTTGCTTGCCCCTTCTTCCAAAGGTTATAAACTCTCTTTTTCTTCCTGAGTTCCAGTCAAATCTCTCTGTTCAGCCAGGTCTTCTTTCCCTTCAGCTTGTCTTTCAGCACATGGGGATGGCCTGCTCCTGCACCTTTAAGGTTTCCTTCTTGAAGAACGTCCAGTCTTGCTGGACTCCTTTGCCCTTCCGGACTGCCTCCCAAGGGACTCTGTCAAACAGGCTCCCAAACAGGCCAAAGTCTGCCCTCTAAAATTCCAACGTGGGAGTTCTGCTGACTCCTCTCCTTACTTCTCCAAGGACTGAAAACTCTATCATTTCATGATGGCTATGCCCAGGACGGCCTCCAACCATCACATCAACCACAAGTCCTTCTCTCTTTGCAAAAAATATAAACTTAAGCTAAGAATATTTTTCTCTAAAAATTATTGTTTCGGTTTCTCACACCTGCTCAGTGGACAGTCAAAACTCATTTCTCGTATCTCAGGCCAGAGCAGCCAAATCACATGCGCTACACTGAATCAGCAGAAGTTGTTCTGCAGATACTTATGGTTTTAATATCTGCTAAGAGAACTGCCAGTGGAACAGCTCTGTTGTTATCTTGAGGGCCAAAATCTTGCTACCAGCTAAGTGACAGAGCACTAAAGGAGTAGCATATGAAAACTGACCATTTATTGTCTTGGTTTTCTTCCATTCTGCCATCTTTATAGCAACAAAAAA
Organism: Ardeotis arabs; assembly: GCA_011801015.1. Classification (NCBI taxonomy): domain Eukaryota; kingdom Metazoa; phylum Chordata; class Aves; order Otidiformes; family Otididae; genus Ardeotis; species Ardeotis arabs. The sequence continues at coordinate 2,733 of JAAGAY010131331.1, read as the reverse complement.
ACCCCTCAGAAACAGTGTCTCAAAGAACAAGCTTAAGGACTGAGCTTTAGTTATCAGGAGAAAAAATGACAAGAATTAGGTAGGAAAATTATCTGAAGGTGAAATTGCATTGGAAAGATGAGGTGTGTCCTTTACGTTCTGTACAAATCAACTTATTTCAAAGGAGGTAGCCGAGACAGATCATGTCAAGGTAAATACTAGAGGTATGGGACGAATTCCATATATATGTTCATACATGGTGTGCATATATCTCAAAGTAATGGGGCAATATTTATCAGACAGGAATGTGACATACTGAAGTCACCCTCTCCAGCATTTCTGCAGGAAATACTAGTATCTAATGATCTAAGTAAAGACCATGTCACAATGACTATTCAGAAGCTCCACAGGCAGCTTTAAAGATTAGATTTATTTTGAATATTTGACATTGCAGATATTGATTCTGAATGCCATTTGATTTGAAGGCTTGGCTTGGACTTCCATCTTCTTTTGATGTTGTCTTTGACTGCTCTTATTGAAATGTATTTTTTAAATCTGAGAGGGGAAAAGACCTTCCCAAATTTTTGCCATAATTTGCTGCAGTTTATATTGATAGATCTCAGTAAGCTATAAATTCAGGTAAAATATTTGATTACTCTATATAATACTCTACATACACCATTTTATCCAATGGTATACTTAGTATTTTTCTCGTAGCAAACATATTTACTGAGCTGTTGAAGACTAGTAATATAGGTAACAAACAAAACTAATAGCATCACAGGCATTTTAATCCTAACATAACTCGTCCCTGGGATCTGCGTCACAGTATATAACACTACACATTTATTCTGCTGCCCTTTGTTATTTAATGGCACCATATATACTCTAGCTATAACTTGCCTTCTCCCTCCTCAAACACCTTTTACTAAAGACAAAATTCGACATGTATTTAAATCTATATATCTAAGTCAAATTTCATCAATCATTTAGAACTGAATGCTGAAAAATGCAAATGAATTTTGCTAGGCATTGAGGAAAGTCTTAATTAAAGCATTATGGCCCACATTGCAAAGACTGATACACCTGCAGCAAGGTGCAACACACTGCAGTTAGAGGTGTGACCCAGTTACCACACCGGCAGTTAGCGGTAAGCATCCCCAGGAGCAGGGTGTACAGGGACAGACACCCCATATGGGCCCTGGTTCTGGCTGGCTGATGATTTAAAACAGCCGAAACCAGGTATTTTCTGGAGTGCATTGGTGGGAAGAAGGCATCGATGGGGAAAACCTGGAGGAACGCTTTCGGCAGTCTCAAACCTTGCATTACTCTGCTGATGCAAAAACCTGACTGCAGTCCCGCACAGCTGTGTACAATCCAACACCAGTGGGCAGGAGCCCTCGCACCTTTCCCTGAAAATGGTGACCACAAAACCTTTATCTCAGGTATTCAAAAATATCTATATGCTATATATACATTATACAGAGAATAATACATACACAAGTATGTATGTTCCACGCTATACAGCTATATTTATACACACAGCTATTTAAAGAGCTACTTAAATAACGCACGCACACCGCGAATTTACACACACAGGCACACGGCGGAGACGTACACGCGTGTTCACGTGGGGCGGGGGTGCGCCGGCCGAAGAGCCGTTACCGGTGGGGCCGCTACTAGGGGTGAGGGAGGCACCTCCAAAGCCGCTCCCAGCCCGACCGGTGGCGGCAGCACCGCCGGGCGGCGGCCAGAACACGGAGCACCGCCTCCTCGCCTCCCCCGGGGGAGGTCAGGGCGGCGGTAGCGGAAGCTTCTTCCTCCCGGCGCCGCGTCCCGGAACCAGCTCCACCGCCGCCGCGTCCTGTCCTGTCTTGTCCCGTCCCGGCGCGGCCCCGCCACCTGCCGCCCCCGCCGGCAGCATGACAGCGCCTGCCGCCACCACCCGCAGGTGACACCCCGCGGGCCCTTCCGCCTCTGCCGCCTCCTATATGGGCCACCTGTTCTCGAAGGAGGCAAGCAGCCTGAGTCGGGACCGGGACCGCCGCCGCCGGGGGAGGAAGGTGCCGCCGCGCAGCCGGAGCTGCTTCCTGCGCGGGCCCTGCATGCTCTGCTTCATCGTGCACAGCGCCAGCCCGCCCGCCCCTGAGCAGCCCCTGCCCGCCGGGGACCCTCTGCTGCCACCGCCGCCCTACGCAGCCCTCGCCGCCGCGGAGCAGCGCGCCGCCCGCCGCCTCCTCCGCCTGCCGGCCGCCGCCTGGGAGCCGCGGGGCCGCTGCCACCGCCTCCTCCTCTCGGGCCTCCTGCCCTCGCCGGTGCGGGGCCTCCTGGGGCCGGCCAGGCCGCCCGGCGAGGTCGCCTCCGAGATGGTGTGCAAGCGCAAGGGGTCCGGCCTGCCCGCCTGCCCGCCCTGCAAGCAGCCGCGCTGCTCGGCTACCGCGGCGGAGCCCGAGGCCGCCGCCTGCCAGTGCCCGAGGGACGCACAGTTCTGCGCCCTGCCCGGCGCCGCCGCCTGCGCGGCGGGCGGTGGGGGCGCGCCGGCCTCGGGCGCCGCCGGGGACAGTGGCGGTGCGGGGCAGCCCACCTCGGCCCCGCCGCCGCCCTCCGTGCCGCCGGAGGAGGAGGCGGGGGCGAACGAGAGGGGCAGCGAGGCGGGCTGCGAGGAGCCGCTGGAGCACCCCGGGGACTGCTGCCGTGAGCCGCTGCCGCCGCCGGCCCCGGACATTAACCAGCTGCCGCCCTCCATCCTCCTCA
>JAAGAY010131330.1:0-15941 GCA_011801015.1 Ardeotis arabs | reverse complement strand
AATGTTCCTATGATGACTCAATGGGAAGTTCTTTTAATTAGTTGTTTCAAATCCAGTAGCTGCAGGAGAGCTCTAATTTGGTTACCCAATGAAACCATTTGAAAAAAAAAAAAGCTTAGAAGCGCAGCATGGCTTTTAATCACTTTAATGGCAGTGTTTTCTTGCCATTGGTACTAGGCTGAAGGATGGTTTCTGGCTCTTGAGCTCAGCGCTGATCTCTATTTTGTACTGAGAATTCTTTGCACCATCTGCTCTCTATGTTTTCCTCTACATTGTTATAAATTTCTTGAATTACGATGAGTTATCTACAATGCTGTGAGCTCCTCATTCAATTTAGTCTGATAAATTTCTTTGTCTTTTCAAATTTATATTGAATAATGAAAGTTCATTCCTTAATTCAGAGTGAGCTTATTTTATTCTAAATCTCTTTGGCTTCTCTTTTTCAGAATCCCTTTTCTCACATGCTACACAAAGGACAGAAAATGTGTATTTTAAATGATGATTGGATTCCAGTGTAATTTCTCTAGAGACTTTCTCTTTTTCTGAAGTTGACTTCCATTATCTATAACTATCTGTTTTCAAAATAGGTGATCTGTAGGGTTTCTGAAGCTTTTTTCCTTTAGTCCATTTTATAATTTTCCAATTTCTTGTTTCATGCTGGTCAAAGTAGGCAAAGAATTGCCAGCATTTCTTCCCTGGTTTCGAGGGTTGAACAACTTTGATATGGTGCCTATTCACTATGAAGAAGCTTCAGACTCAACAGCAGCTGATGACAAAACCTCTCCTGATGTCTATCTGTACAAGGAGTGCTCTGTCCCTTCGGTATCTCATTTCAAATCTTATTTTTAGTGAAGAAAAACCATGATAGCTCAATGGCCTTTTACTGGCCAGCAGAACAGAGCTTCCCAGGTATACCCAATCACTTTCTTGTTAAAAAAATCTACCATCCAACAAACAAGAACAGCTGCCTCACCATTGTCCTCTTCCTTCCTTCCTCCTGCATTCTATCTGTTTTGGCCAAAGTCAATGAAGTGCTACCAGGAATAAATTTGGAGGGGAGGAAGTGGAAGGGGGGCCTGAACTGTATACATGTTGTGGTGAAGACTGCAAATCCTTTGGACACCATCCTCACGAGAATGCTATGGTGTCAATGTGTAAAATACTGCTATTTGGGATAACATGGTTTAATTTAGTTAAAAATTTCTATACCTCTACCATTACCAATAATAATCTGAATTGCATAATTACATGTTATTCTTTCCTTCAGACTCCTGCCTGCTTCAAGGTATGGGAAAGACCACACTCACCAAAACACAGGGCTTTATCACAGTATGAGTTTCCCAATAGAGGAGGGAATCCAGCCCCCTCCATGCCTCTTCTTTCTCTCCTACCATAGCCACTTCTCAGCTGCAGCTGGGGGAAAATACTGACTGAGGCCTGCTCAGTAACCTTGCTTCTCTTTAAAAACTCATTAATTGATCCCTCCTCGTTTCATATGATATAGTTACAGGAGGAAACCCGCTTTAACGTTCTGCAAGGAGACTGCATTCCTCTTGTTGGGGAACAATTTCTTTTATTAAAAGGAGGACAGTTGAGGGTGGAAAAGATACAAATGCTGTGAGGACTAATTTATGTTGACTTGAGTTTCATCTCTATGTTGGTCAGAAAACAAAAGACAACTATTTTTCTGTTCATTAAGAGAAAAGGACTTTTTCAAGCTTGTATCACAGGTTAATGGCATGAATGAAATCACACACTAAACTATGCTTAACACTATGAAAGCTAAGATTATCTAACAATCCAAAATCCATTCAACAAAAATTTTAGGAAATTAATGAAACAAAATATGGTACAAGTGCATTTATTTTCAAATGCTTTCTCCTTTTGCTTAACTGTAATACTAGAAAGTTATTTTGTAAACTATTGATAATATCAGATTGAAAAGGAAAAAAGTGGTCTACATTTGTGTTTCTTTACAAATACAGCTATACTTCTAAAAAAGACACTGTCAAATTTTTGCCAAATGATACATATGTGGTATTTATAATTGTTAATTGTAGAGATGTACTGAGTTGCAATTTTCAATAGTTTTCCTGGATGGTAAAAACAACCTTTGCACCTCTTTCTATATCAGGACATGTTGTTATATTTATACAGTGTTTCACCAGCCTAGATTCTGTAACTATGTTACAATTTCTATCCTATTGGACACTGAGTATGATTTTATATTATATCTAGTAATAAATGAAGTTTGAGATTTTAGTCATAGTCCCACACTTGGAAAAATTGTTATTTCAGGGCACAGTAAGAAAGATATTGATTTTACTTCTGATTCTAGAAAGCCTGTAAGAAAAGTAATAAGCAATAAAAAGATGTTTTCTTAGGGAAGACATTTTGCTCCAATAACAAAACTGGAAGTACTGAAACAATTCCTGATCATGCCTCCAGTATTATTAGCATTTGAGCTGTTTACCAAGGAAGGATTTACTAGAGAAGCTAAGAGGCCAAAAGTCTTCAGCCTCCATTACTAACGTCATGCGTGACATGTATTATCGGTCAACTGACAAGGATGTAGTTGTGCCACCTATCATCTACAGCAATCTTCCTTCCTGCAATATGATTATTAGTTCTCCAGCAGAGAAGCATTTCATCTTTTTTTTTTCTTTTGTGTTTGCTTGTTAATCTTTCTGTTGCTATCTTTGTAGAATAAGAGAAGAGAGACTATTTTATGAGTGAGGAATGTGATATGGATTCAGGAGACCTATGTTCTTTTCTGCTTGTGCTCTAGAGATTTTCTTTAATCTTTTCATTGAGTTATCCTAACGTACAATGTGAATGTCAGTATCTCCCATTATTTCCTATATGTCAGCACTTTAATGTTGGAAGTGTGTGTGTGTCTATATGAAACACTAAAAACTAAGCAGAAGTTTACATGGAAAAAATCATGGAAATATGAACACAAATTAAACTTTTATTAAAAAGACAGTTCATAACCCATCTCCCTGTATATTAAAGATGTCCACATGACTGAAACATCTCTGGGTTTATGCTGAATTCAGTAAGAATTCTTTTTTTCTTATCATACAATGCTGCTTCCAATTAGTACAGTGACTAGATAAGATATTTGATTCTTCACATAATAGAGTCTCTTATCTTCCTAATCACTTCAGTGGTAATTCACAGTTAAAATGCTTGGAGGGGATACCATTACTGGTGCTAACCTTGGAGTTCAAAGTTGAGCATGGAATTTTCCTAACATTGCATTAGAGCTAGCAAATTAACAAGTTTGGGGTGAAAAATAATGTTTTTACTTTATTTTCTTCCACTAGTTCCCTAAAGGTTTGCATTCAAAAGAAAGCACAACAGTATGCTTCTTTTGAAGCATTTCATTTACTGAAAAACAGGCCTCCAGCAAGCTATAATTATCATCTCTCCCTCCATTTTAAATTCTTTATCCTTGAGATTTTCTTTGCTTGCTCACAAACGGTGGACGGAAACCAACTGAACCTAATACCATTCTCAAAAAATGGATTCTGCTACAGTCTTGTGGGCTAAAGGTCATGATAGAGATAACCCCCACATTTCCTCCAGTCTCAATCTAGAGTCAACATCATTTTTTTCCTACTATGTTCCATAATGCAATTCTTTCTTCTTTGCTGCCTAATTTCTCTCGCATCTATTGTTGATCTTATGTATGAAGCGAGTAAATATTTACCCATATGATTTTGCAACACTACAGATCTTTCACTTACAGAATGTGCTGCCATTCATTATTTAGCAAGCTTGAGACAGAAGCACTCTTAGATCTTTACTTCTAACACGATCTGCTTAGTCTCTGATTCTTCAGAATGGATTATAGTAGAAGATACTTAAAAGCAATCGTATAAAATAAAGCCTTATCAGCTGTCAGTCAGCCTGCATGGATGTTATGGTCTCTCTGATGAGGTGTATGTGCAAAGCTCTCAAAGTTAAAAAGTATTGTAAGATACTTGACGTAATTTATAATACAGTGAACAATTTAAAATATTTTAATAACATGTTTCTTTAAATAATAGTAGCTAAAAAAAATCACATAGATGTTTTATATATATGTATGTTTTAAAGAGTTACTTTATATGCTCTGTATTTCTAAAGCAAGTGGAATAAATTCGGTTTAAACAAGCTTAGTGGAAGGGTGTGATTCCAGGAATAACATGCAAAAGTATCTTCAAAACTGAAACGAGCTGCCTGTCATATAAATGGAAATCATGTCAAATCAATGTCCTCTGACAATCAAAGGGATTTGCATCAGAATAAGCAGATGCTTGGCTCCCTTCCATTGCCTTTTATTGCTGGAGCAGCAGGAGACAGTAAGTGGCCTAAAGACCTAATAGGTCACTGGGATTCCTGATGGAACAGCTCTCCCAAAATCAGTTTCTCTGTCCTTGTTTGGCAGAAGACAATGCTATGGTCGCATGGCACCAGCATATCAGCTCACATCAGGTAGCAACAACATACATACCTGAATGGCACAGCAAGAACATGGTAACTGGGGAAAAAAAGCCCTTCACTTCATTTGCTTCTTCCAAGCATTTTGCTCTGGATCAAGAAGAGAATATTTGATGGTACAGGGAAGAGTGTGAGAGGCCCCCCAGGCATATCACTTCCCTTCCTATCACCTCTTATGATGATGATAAACCCTATTGTCGTACCTACAGCAGAAGTAACAGAGTACTATGTTCCTAACCAGCAGATTTGCTGCTTTTACAAGCTCAAGTATTATGTGTTGTACTGTTCCTCCTGACTCAGACATTGTGGCAAGCCACTGATTGTTGGCTGGCAGAACATACCATTTGAAACTGGTGTGCGTGGTCTCCCAGGAAACTATTCCTGACATTCAAGATTCCTCTTAAAAATGAAGGCAGAGTGGCTTATAGGGTTTCCTTTTTAGGAAATCTATGCTAAAAGAGAAGGAAGTGGGATAAATTGGCTTATCACCAGATTCACATTGCTACTATAATTATGTTAATCAGCATGAAAAAAGATGTGTTCCAGCCAATGTGTTATGGAAGTTATAAATATGACAGTGCTGCTAGGTGCCCTATGATGTGGGGACGGTCTATGGTGACACATTTCTCTGGAGAACTTTGTTTTCAACCTCCTAATGTAACCTGGGAATTGCTGTAAATTTATTGGAAATACAACTTGAGGTTAAGAAGGCGTCATTTATTGCAGCAAGGTGTCATTATAGAAACAGAGCTGTAAGTAAATCTCATTCAGCAACAACCCCTCCAGGGTCAACTGGAACCAAATTGCTCTGCAGAACTTCCTGCTGCTAAATTGATCTCAGAAGTTTGAAAATGAAATAAGCAGGTCAAAAAGCACTAGGAAATCTACAATCTTTTAACTCCATTAATTGCTACTCATCCTGTGTTGTATCAAAGACAAACCTAAAGTGTGCACTAATTTCAGCAAATCTTTCCTGCTCTTGTTTATATCAAAATATGAGACTACATCAGATTGTAGGTCATCTTCTGTCAAACAACACTTTACAGGACTGAAAGAGGTTTTACTTTTAGCAAGAAAATAATGAATATTTTATTTGAACATCTTCTGTGAACCTTCTGCAAAAGCTGTGTTTCTTGGCATGTGCAGAGAATGTCAGAGCTACTGTACTTCAACATTTTGAGTGAATATGTGTAAGTGCATGGAGACACATCTGATACTGACTTAAAATGTACATCTTCAAATGATTTTCCCACAAATGTTGATTTTGACAAAGCATTTTATAAATTATAGTGACACTAAATAAATATGCCTTCATAAATTAATTCTTCCAGTGATGTTACAAACAAAATTATATTATATATTATATAAATGCTAAAAAGATTCCAAAGGTATGCTCTCATCTGTTCATTACAAGGAATCATTAGATAACAATAAATGTCTTGGTTTAGTCTATCTCTGTTTTACATAGGGTCAAGTATGTTTTAAATCTTTAATATGTAAACGTATGCGCAGAAAAGCACACCCTTTTAAAATCCGGCATATAGACAATAAGAAACACTTCTAGAAGGCCAGTAAGCCAATGGTTTGTACTTGATGTACATGAATCACTGAAAAGCACTGTTGCTGTTAAATGTATGTTAAGTGTTCAATTTCTAGTCAAGAAGGACTTAGTTTTGTCAAGTTGTCTTGATTCCCTCTGTAGTTAGAGGAAGACAGGAAACTCCAAAGAGCAATTTATCATACCTGTCATAGAAACCATCTTGGGGTGGCACAGATTGCACACTGGAGCTGCCTGTTTAGATGCTGAACTTTGAGATGGCTGCCAGTAGATCCCCTGCTATCCCCTAGTTACAGCCATAGTGTTCAATACATCCATCATTACTATTAGCACAGAAGCTTAGTACAAAAGCAGTCATGGATCTTCTTTAAAGGCAATCTCTAGAGCAATGCAAGAGTAATTTCAGATATGTGAACATCCTAAATAAAGTAGTTTTTTAGGTTAGTATATTTATGTGACCCAACACAGTGTCACATAGACATAGCTGAGTTGGCCAGTTAGCTTGTGTACTGAAATGAAAACATCTGCATTAGCTCAGCTCGATTAACTCTTTGGAGAAGATACTGGGACAATATTGAGCTGTGCTAGAAATACAATGGAAAGAGATAAAGAACTGGAAAATAACAATTAATAGGAGACTCATGAGGTGAGGTTAAGCAAATATGATGCACACTGCTTATGTGCAAATAATAGCAGTCTACAAAGGTAAGTTGCAGTCATTCTCTTCTGCTTTCTGTGAATGGCAGAAGGAGAGAATTAATGAATAGAAGTAGCATGGTCAAGTTATCAAGAAACCATAGACAAAATATCAGGGAACACACTCTGTAGTGAGAGAGCATTTACATCTTCTGTTAGTTAGATCACGAGGATGTCTGCATATCTCTGAGTCTGAGGATAGGCTGCCAAGGTGAGGGCTAGAAGCAATAACACTTGAAGGCATCAAGGCAAGTCAACCCTAAAAGCAAACAGCAGGCAGGTGAAATGGATGGATAGTCTTTCTCACTTCTAACTTCTGTTATGTCTAGGACTTGAGATTCAGAAAGGCAGTAGCTCTTTCCGGACTACTGTACTCATATATTCTGAAAACATGTCACACTAATATTAAATATGTTTGAAAAATAAATGTGTTTTTTGTGTTTTTCTCTTTCAGGAAGATTGAGTCTCTTCTATTCACAAAGACAAAACTCCCTAGAGTTAAAGAACCATTGGGAGCTAGAGAGTTTTACTCTTTGTCTTGTATAAAAATTAAACCACGAAGAAAAAAGAGCAACCTAGAAATTAAATCAGATGACAGACAGTAAAACATATTTTAAAGGAAACTTTGTGGCATCCTCAGCAATTATGGAATGAGCTTTCAAAAGGGAAGTGTCTTCAACTATTAGCTACTAGTTAGCTCATGCCCTGAAGCTTGTGGTTTTACACTTATTACACATATCCATACTCATGCACTGATAGGCAATCTCCTGACAGAGATCCAGGTGAGAAAGAAACCTGAGCATTCATGCTTCCAGATCAGTGCATCACTTAGCTTAAGGGGCCTGTCTTTTACTTAAAAAAAAAATTAATTATCTGATGAAAGTCCTCTTACCAAGAGCCTCTGAATTCTCAGAGCTCTTCCATTACGCCCCTTTGGTATTTCTGTTCTTTGTTGTGCCACTGTCTTAATCAGGTTTTTTTTGTGTTCTTCAGCATTCTGCATGCTGAACTAGAGGGTTTTTTTCCAAGTCTATTCTTCATCTCCTATCTCTATGCCAAATCAGCACAACAAAGGCATTTCCTACAGACAGGAAAAGCAGGAAGGTTTGAGGATGGAAGCTGAGCACTGCTCTCCTTCCCTTCACAACCTCTTCTTGTCCAAGGGACAAAGTCTAAGTGACTTAGTGACACATGCAGAGTTTGCACTGGTCATTTTCTGAAGAGGACCATAAAAATTCTGTGGCCTCCAAAAAGTTAGGAAGTTCACAGACATTCAGGTAAGAAAAAGAGAAAAAATGCCTTATTAACTAAGAAGTATTATCTGATTAGAGAGCCTTCTGTTTAACAGCTCTCCTCTGGAATAAACTTTTATCTATCCCTAAATAGCCTCCTGCACCACAGAAATTTTGCAGAGAACACACCCAGCTATGGAGCTTAGGCAGTTGCTTGTAAAAACTAATGGGTTCTATCCTCACAGTACATTAGTGATGTAGATCTGAGTGCTTTAGGGTCTAACTTTTAAGTGCTTGATCCTCAGAACGAGATTTAGAGTGAAATTATGCTATGTGTCCAAGCTCCTAATGCTGTCAAAACAGAGGCAATCCAGAACACGCACAAAAGCAGAACTTGAGAATTTAGAGAACTTTCAGTTTGACAGCTGACGTAGATATCTATGGGTGTTAAGCACCACCAGGGTTAGACATTGGTATTGCACTATTGCGTATAATCAATATTATTACATTGGAATAACCCCCCCCCCAAAAATGCTCTCATGAGCAAAATATTGTTTAGTCTCTTTTACTCTTCTCATTAAGGAAATCTTCCTAATCAAGTCCTCCTTAAGTATTTTAAACAATTCTCTTTGCCCAAGATCACACTTTGTTTTGTGATTCAATTGTGAGTCTGGAGTTTGATTGGAAAGTTTGAGAAATTAGTGTGGATATTTAAACAAACAAAACCAAACAGTAAGATCCCCTAATTCAGACCCATGTCTCAGTAACTGGCAATGATCTCTGTTTCTGTCACATTCATCTTACAATATTCTACAACAGGCAATCACCTCAAGTCCCTCTGTAGTCAAACATATGCTGAAATCTGTGCAAAACAACCACTGAAACACAGCAACTACTAAGGGAATCTTCAATATAGGGAAAAAAAAATATCTTCCACACAGGTAGCAATTCTTTGAATGCTAGACAGAGGATACTATCCTAGCATGGCTATGAAAGGGTCCTGACAAATTCAGATGGATGCATGCCAAATCTACTAGTTCTCTGTATATACTATTCAGAAAATAAGAGTTAGTAAAATGTGACCAAAAAGGAAGTTTACAAAATAAATCATACAGAGTAACTTTATAATAGTTTTCTAAAAATATTATTCTGCTTGCACAGACTAATTCTGTGCCGATAACCTTATGGAAAAGAACTAATGAAAACAAATGGGCTGTTTATGTATTGCAGTTTTTCATCCTAAAATATACTTGTTATCATTTTGAGGAACTCACATCAATGGCATTAATTTGCTGAGCCACCATGCTAACTCTGCCATAAATCAGAATTTTCTATGCTTCATTAATGATCATGATCACAAAGTATTTGTGGTGTTGACTTAACTACTTATGCCACGGGTGGTCAGATATATTGTGACAGGGTTTGTAACTGCTCTTGTTATGCAAGTTGATCTTCCCCTGAAATGTCCTTACTAAAATTTCCACTTTCCATGCACAGAATCTTGAGGAAGAAAGGCTGTTTTGATAATTAATTTATTGGCTCTGGCTGACAAGAGAGGATTCGGCTGCTCTGAGAATGAACTCCTCTAATTGTAACAGTTTTGAGTTTGTCATCGTTTATTATCAGTCCTCACTTGCTGGTCAGTTCCCATTATATTTATACCAGCGTATTCAGATCATCTGCTCTCAATTACTTTAGGCATCTAGTTCAATGGGAACATCTAAAGTTAGGAACATCAGGACCTCCACTATAAATAGTGGAGACAGATAGTGCCTCCAGATGGAGATGCAGGGCACCTGGCTTAGATGGCTAAAGTTACTAACACCCCATACCTGCTTTGGTGCTCCACCAAGCAACTCAGGCTCAGTAATATACCCTCAGGAGCCATATGGGATTTTGTCTTTTAGCGCTGCTTGCCCAGAGACAGATGACCTTCCCATCCTCCAAAAAAAATCCTGCACCATTAACTTTTCAGTGAAACAAGACCTTAGAGAACACAACAAAAGCCTATTTTACAGGAGAAATTTAACAATTAAATTTATTCAGAAGATTACAAAATGGCGCGTCTTAAAAGCATTATGACCTCAGCCTGTCTGATTCATGCTCTGCATCTCTTCTCAAAGGCTAGACTGCAAAGACAGAGTTGAGAAGCAAGGTGCCTCCTGGTTCTTTTTTCAGAGATCAGAATGAGTAAGACAAATGCTACTCTTCCCCCACCTAGAACCTGCTAATTGCTGAGTGTTTTCTCAAAAATACCCTGCGTCTCTGCTAATGCACCTCTTCAGCTGGAAGCATCTTGTGTACTGTATGGTCCTAATTTGTCCCTCAAGCACTGAGGTCAGTGGAGCTGCACAACAGAACAGTGGAAGGAATATAGTTATAATATGTGCAATTGTATATTTAAAACATACTGTCTATCTCTATATTCATGCACCCATTTTATCTTTAAGCTATGACTTCCACACAAGCCTACCTACACACAAATGTGACATAAAAGCTAACAAATTTTGCTCATAAAAATATACAAATATGGAAAAGCCTATAAGGCACTGAGTTCTCTCTCCTCAACCAGTAGAAACTTCTCACCTTTAATCCACATTCACAAAACCACCTCACTGTGTTTTCTAAGAAGACAATCACACTAACCCTGCTGTATTCTATAAACTTTTACATCACCATGTAATAATATCTCTAAAATGATGCACTAAACATTTGGTAATGCAGTCTTTTGCAACGGAATCTCCCATCAGGTATTCAGGTATAATCCTCTTATAACATCTACATAACAATTTCAAAGATATTGCTTGTTTCCTTTTAAAAGATACAGAAACACAAGCATGGTGCTGCAGATTCCAAGGTAACACTAATCACTATTACATTACAGTTTTGTAAGCATACAATCCTGAACACAAAAGTAATACAAAATAGCTGATAGGAGACATTTATTAGCATTCTCAAGTAATTGCAACTAGCAAAGAAGATGATAGTTGATATATTTCAATGTTTAAACAGCTTGATGAAATAATTAAGAAAAATTTATATTTTAAGAATGATTTGTAGAGTTTATGATTTAGAAAAATAATTTGTAAATACAATTGTTGTTATGAAAAATACATAATTGAAATACTTGGTTATCATAATTCTATTTCTTGTCACATATACACCATTCTCAGTGTCTAAAATATGCTCATACTCTACATAATCAATTCACAAGTTTAAAGAGTTCTCATATGTACATTGTTAGGAAGCTATCTAAACTTCTCTCATTAAGTGAATGCAATATTTTTTCTCTGTGAATAATATATATTTACATATAAAGCAGCATTGTGAAAAAAAAAAATTAATCTCCCTAGGAGCCAGATTGATACATTTTCCATTTTCTGCTTTTTTTTTTTTAAAAAAAAAGCACACGTACTTTCCTAATTTCAGAATATGAGAACATGAAATCATAGAATCATAGAATGGTTAGGGTTGGAAGGGACCTTCAAAGGTCATCTAGTCCAACCCCCCTGAGGTGTTCTTACAACAAAAAAATTAAATTAGGTTTTCCTGTATTTTTAATATTATTTTTTTATTACTGGACTCCAAAAATATAACTCTGTATAAACACAGTTCTTGTTCGGAGTTTGTTTTACGGATAACTTTTTTTTATAAACTAAAAGAAAAAAATCACAGAGAAAGTGTACTTGAAGACTTTATTTACACGAGATGATGAAAGTGGAAGGTCATTCCTTGAGTTTGAAGACATACGTACTTCAATGTAAGAAGCTGAGAGAGATCTAAAAAACTTTGGAGACAATCTCAAATGCACTGCTTGTGCATGCACACAGCAGTTTGGTAAACTGGATGGCCCTCCGGACATCTGTACGGCTGGTTGTTGAGAGAAGCAGCACCACTTGTGTGAGAAGCATGCCCCAAGGTGATCACAGTGGGGCTGCCCCCCAGCTCCCTGATCCACCATCTGACTCCCAGCCCTGCGGGAGACTTGCCGTGCCCCTGCCCCTGCTGATGGGCAGCCTGGCAAGCCTGCAGGGCTTTAGTGTCAGTTAACCCTCAGTGATGCTATCATCTCCCAGCCCTGGGGGTGGCCTAAGGTTGGGTCGCCCCACATGGGAAGTGCCCTGACCCCAACTCCAACCTTTGCTCGCCACCTTGGCTCTAAGGCTCTAATCCTTGCTTCTCACAGTTGTGTGAGCCCCAGCAGGGAGCTGCTTGGTGTTTGGGTTAGCGGCTTCCCAGATACCTGGGATCTAGCAGGGATGGGTAAATACAGGTTTTTATATGGGGAAGGCATGCTTCACGACTTACTGGAATTCTTTGAAAGTGTCAACAAATATATGGTTAAGGGGGATGCATTTAATATAGCCTATGTAGATTTCTTAAAGGCCTTTGTCAAAGTCCCTCATCAGAGTCTCTTAAAAGAAGGAAAGTCTTTGCATGGATAGAGAAATGGATAAAGACAGAAAACAGTGGGTAGGAATAAACAGTCTTTTTGTTTACAGTGGAAACAGGTTACCAGGAGCCTCCTGCTGTACATTGTGCTTATCTTGTGCTGTTTCAGATGCTCATAAATGATCTGGTGAGATAAGAAAGTCTGCTAAACTTATCACGGTAGTAAAAAAGGAGAAATATGGAAAGACTCCATGAGACTGAGTGGATAATAAAATGGCAGATGAAATTAAGAACAGTGATGCACATGGGAAAAAAACCCAACTAATTTCCTAAGTAAAATGAGGTCTGAGCTGACCATTCCCACCCAGCAGCAAGATCTTGGAGTTGTAATAAACAGATTTATGAAAATGCCAACTCCATGCTCAACAGTAATAAAAATATTAAATTAAATGTTACAGATTACAAAGAAAGGAAAAGAGGACAAACCAGAACTTCATACTGTTGCAGCACAGGTCCACATTTCAAACATATTTTGAATATTGTGTGTAATTTTGATAAATTTAAATTTCAAAATTTGGTAAAATTATATATTAGAACATGATAGGGCTCAGAAAATATCTACAATACTTAGTGTATCAAAGTTGTGGAATGATTTACAGACAAATGACTCCAGAAAAGATTTGGGCTTCCCAGTCTGAAAAGGAGAACACAATGGAACGTTAAATCATGAATATGATATGGAGAATGTAAAGAGTGATCACTGCTTCTTCCAGCATAAAACCTATATAGCATCAAGTGAAGTGATTCTTAGTAAAATGTGAAATTAAGCTTCAGAATTCCTTGCCAAGGGATGTTATAGATTCTTTTTTAACATGCGTTTAATAATAAATTATTAAACTGCTACTTGTCAGAAGCTAGGTAAGTACTCAGGGTACTCGTCTTGTAAACTTTTTCTGTTCTCTTGCTCATCTCTAATCTTCAATTTTTGCTACTGTCATAGAGAGGATATGAGGGCAGAGGAACCAACGGTGTGATCCAATACAGCTGCTCTTCTATATAATAAACAGGAACAGAAAGTGAATGTATGAGGAGGGCAGGGTTGCTGCCTGGCTTGTTTTTTGTACTTAGTAGCTTGATGAAGAGTCTTACTCTCTTTTTTTTTGAGTTTTGATCTTTCTTTGTGTGTGGCGATATGTCTGAATCTACTGCATGTGCATGGAGAAACTGCTTGCATCTTGCATATTGTAGTTGATCTGCACAGTCTGTAGCACCACTCAGCTGCACCAGATTCATTCAGCATGGAGCCCATCTGCAAATACTCAGCAACTCTCTTGTAAGGAGGGAGCCAGTTTACCATAAACTGGCAAAGTGCTAACCACGCTTGAAGTCACAGGAGTGAGAGACACAAGTAAACCTAAGATGCAGCACACTTCAACTTGATCCTATGTACGCTACAGAAAGGAACTCTTCAGCTAATTTGGAGGCTGGAGACAGTGTATGCTATCCACCACAGTCAGCCAGTTCGCAAACCACTGCACATCGGCTCTTTGGAGAGCCAGCGAGTCCACCAGAAGGTAATCTGCTAGGCAGACAAGTCAGCAAAATGCGGGAATTTCTTGACAACGGGTACATGCATTTGGCTGGCTCCCTGGAGGAGGTTTGTTTTGCTTCTATGGCCTGGGGCAGACTCACTGGTGAACAAACTGCTCTGGGATGGTCAGGAACAGAGGGAGTCCTCTCTACACCATTTGCTTATCCATGTTCTGGGACTGAGGATGACTGAAAGCAGCAGGATGTGAATTCAATGAGAAGAAATGCAAGAATGAAAAGATTTCAAGACATCAGGACTATTGCAGCAGCAAAGAAGGAAAAGATCCTATAGAAAGAAGCACTGCAATGAAACTTATGGAATGTCTACAGGGAGTTAGTTGTACTGAAAAAAGAGTAAGCTGAAACATTAATCCATCTGTGTGATCCAGAGACTTCTCCATTGCCTGTGGATTTTTATCATCACACCAAGTAGTGTGTGCTGAAATTAATACACCACTGGATTGATCTTTTCATCTCAGAGTGGCTGAGACATTACTCTTTAAAAAGTATGAGCTATACTCCTTAATGTGCCTCTCTTGGTTAAAGAACTCAGCACTATCTTAAGTATCATCACTATCAAAACAGCAATCATTTAATTCAATAAAGATAGGGCTGGGTTTAAAAACTTATGTGAAAAGATTTATTACTTAATAAAGTTTGCATAGCACATTTAGTCTGGATCTAAATCATAAAACCTTGAATGTTCACTGTCTGTATCCTGCAGTACATAAAATAAGGAATACCTAGTCCCCTTCTACAGGTCAAAAACCAACAAGCACATTTTGGCTGTTGATCAAACTGAAAATAAGTAGAGACTGAAGCTGCCTTATCTGTGTTCTGGTAGCAAGTGGCTGAGGCACGTTGCAACTGAATCGGAGACATGAGCTTCAGTCCTGCCCTTCCTGTGCACTGAAAGCCGCCTACAATCACTTGAGCTGCAGGTGGGTAAGAATCCGCGGGCTGAGAGACAAGGGTGGCATGTCAGGCTGTCAGCCGCCTCACCGACTGATGTGTTATTGCCTACCGCCATTTCTATGCCATACCCACACTAGTCCAATGGATCATCTAGGTAGGAACTGACTTTTTGTCTAAACTGTCCAGAAAGCAAGGCTCTACAGGGATTATTTTTAAGTCTGCCTAGCATGTGCATTTAAAAATGCATAAAAATAGGCAGCTACTGGGTGGCTTTGCAATGCATTACATTTAGTGCGATTGCATCTACTCGTTCAGTTATTGCAAACTGTTTTTAGAATGGACAGATGAGTCAGCATGTAAAATCAAAACAAAACAACCCTCCTGCCCCTACGTTTTCTATTCATGATTACACTACTATCATGCAATGGAAAATGAAGAAAGATAGAAAACTTTTTTTGAAGTTTAAACTGAGTTTTCTTATCCAGTGTATTCATACAACAGTATGAATACAGAGATACGCCAGATGGCTTCAGTCAAGTTTTACCAATTTACTGAAAAGCTGTCAGACAGAGAATATGTAAGGTCTGAACGTGCAGTCCACTGCATCCTTGTGAAAGTTTGTATGTGTTACTTAAAAGGTGTGAAGTAACCATGGTGATATAAGAGAAAAACACAGATGAAAAGCAGACTTCCGACACAAAATATTAAGACTATACAGTTTTTAGAGACAGTACTTTTGTGGCTGATTTTAAGAATGTATTTCCACTTCTGTTTACAGCACTCTAGTTTGTTAGTTTGTTTTTTAAACTTGCGCTTTCATTTTCATAAGAGGTTTTTTATTACAAGCATATCTATTCCTAACATTTCTGGAAACTTATATTAGTTACTCCTTGAAACATTATTTTGCTGTGAATGAATAATGAAAAATATTTTAAAATGGGTACAGATCAGAGTCTATTACTGTTATTAACAACTGTATTAGACATTGCTTACTTAAAGAAATAAGCACGTGAAAGAATCAGCCCTTATTTATCTCAATGAGCCCAACTACAATACAGAACTGTATGACT
>JAAGAY010131329.1:0-48451 GCA_011801015.1 Ardeotis arabs | reverse complement strand
CCAGGTCCGTTTCCTCCACACAGTCCTCCAGCCACTCTGCCCCAAGCCTATAGCGCTGCCTGGGGTTGTTGTGGCCGAAGTGCAGGACTCGGCATTTGGTCTTGTTGAACCTCATCCCATTGGCTTCAGCCCAGCTCTCCAGCCTGTCCAGATCCCTCTGTAGGGCCTCGCTACCCCCAGGCAGATCCACACTCCCAGCCAATTTGGTGTCATCTGCGAACTTACTGAGGGAGCACTCAATGCCCTCATCCAGATCATCAATAAAGATATTGAAGAGGACAGGCCCCAGCACCGACCCCTGGGGAACACCACTTGTGACCAGTAGCCAGCTGGATTTAACTCCATTCACCACCACTCTCTGAGCCCGGCCCTCCAGCCAGCTCCTTACCCAGCCAAGAGTGTACCCATCCAAGCCATGGGCTGCCAGCTTCTGCAGGAGAATACCGTGGGAGACAGTGTCAAAGGCTTTGCTGAAGTCTAGGTAGACCACATCAACAGCCTTTCCCTCATCAAGCAGATGGGTCACTTGATCATAAAAGGAGATCAGGTTGGTCAAACAGGACCTGCCCTTCATGAACCCATGCTGGCTAGGCCTGATCCCCCGGCCATCCCGCACATGCCGCATGATCTCCCTCAAGACTATCTGTTCCATAACCTTCTCTGTAACCGAGGTCAGGCTAACAGGCCTGTAGTTCCCCGGATCCTCCTTACAACCTTTCTTGTAAATGGGAGTCACATTGGCAATCCTCCAGTCTTCCGGGATGTCACCAGTCAACAAGGAGCGCTGATAGATGATGGAAAGTGGCTCGGCTATCACCTCCGCCAGTTCCCTCAGCACTCTCGGGTGGTTCTCTCATATGTTGTTGTTCATGCTGTCCTCAAGTTATATGAAGACAATGTTCATACAAAAATTGATTAAAATGTCTTTTGGTAAAGAGAGACAAAGAAGTCCAGTTCACTGACTGTCTGCATGCTACAAAACTAGAAGATCTAGATATTCTTCAAAGGTAGGATAATCTGTCAAGTACAAAAAAAACAAAACCGCACTAAAAAGCCACATATTAATCTTTACGTAACATACAGTCTATTTTCACAAGTACGATCCAAACAATTTGTACCTTTCAGAACGTTGTTGCACAAAACCAATATTTCTGCAAGAATTTATCACTAAAAAAAAAATGTGTTCTGTCTTGACAAAAATAAGAAAGTAAGTTATTCCTATTTTAAAGTCTAACAGGCTGAGGCTAAGAGAAATTCTAACCCAAAATCTGAAATAGTTCCTCAAGTTCAATGGAAACTTTTTTTTCTGTAAGTCATTGCATTGAAACCCAAGGAATTCCATGGGAAAACAAATGGTAGAATCACTTGCATAGTTATTCCCGAATCAGGGACAAAATCTATACCCATAATCTTCTTTTTCAAGTCATTGTTTTGTCCAAACAGATCGTGTGCATATTTATAGCTGTTGTGTCTCTCATAATTTCACGTTCTCTGTAAAGAAATATACTAATAAAATACGTATCCATAGCTGAACATTCAGAAGACCTAATTTTATAACCTTTTGAATGATCATGCAAGTTAATTTTCTTTCTT
This sequence comes from Ardeotis arabs, assembly GCA_011801015.1. Classification (NCBI taxonomy): domain Eukaryota; kingdom Metazoa; phylum Chordata; class Aves; order Otidiformes; family Otididae; genus Ardeotis; species Ardeotis arabs. The sequence continues at coordinate 46,858 of JAAGAY010131329.1, read as the reverse complement.
TTTGGTTGTTCATTGCCAAGTAATATTTTGGTAGGTGTCCCATGACATATTTCAAATACTTTGCTACAAAATTAAGTATTTTGTAGTACCTGAATATTAGTGGTGTATTATATTCTTATTTATGTGTTTACACAGTTTTCTTTCTCACAGCACTTCAATACATCTTTATTGGCTTAGCTTTTTCTGCATTTAAGAACTCTTTTGACAAGTAAGGTTACAAAGGTACTCTCTTATGTGTTTTCATTTGCACTGGGGACATAGGTATTGCCGAAGAAAATTAGGAAACAAATAAAAATGGTCATCTGTGCAAATAAAAATGGTCGTCTGATTGTCCGGAGAGGAATCAACCAAAAGATGTATAAATATAGACAAGCTGAATTGCGCATCACAATTCAATGAGTGCTTATTTCCACAAATTTTACCAAGTTCAGGGAGGCCAGAGATGCAAAGAAAATTTAGGATCTAGCACAACTGGTACTGGGAAGTCAGATGAAAGGAGACTATGTCTCCTAGAAAATACTTTTTGAAACATAATTAATAAACCTGGACCAAAAAAAAAGCACATATTGACTTAAAGGAATCAAAATGTTTCTACCTTAAATACAGTTTGCTGATTTACGGCTTTCAGACTTCAAATTACCAAGGATATTCAGGGCATGATATTAAGAGTAATGATGACATAATGAACTCTATTATGCTACTATGAAATCGGACTGGTTTAACAAGGGACTTATGGACATCATGGGAACTTTTTAGGGACAGGTTGTCAATCAACTCTTAGGGAAGATGAGCTACCTGTGGGAAAACTTCAGCGTCTGTAAGAGAGATCTCTATAGATGAAGATGTGCTAGATTGCGCTGAGCAGTCAGTTATGTGTTCTGATGCTGCTTCAGGAATTAGAGAGCCTCCTGCAGTCTTCTATAGCTCTACGTCCTTTGATGTTGTAGCTTACGTAAGGCTGTGGAGACCACTTCTCAAAAACTTACCAGATGAACAACCTTCTCTTTATCTTTCACTCTTCTTGGTTCCTGGCATTACAGATTCAAAAGCTGTAAGATTCCTGAAAGGAGGAATTTTGAAAAGCAAAGTTACTGAAGGCTTGCCCTACTATACTGGGTTGCAATTGGGAACAGCAAGCAAAGATGTGGTCCAGGACATCTTTCAACAGAGCTTGGGAATGGAAAAATTCCTTGCAGAAACCTCTGGAGCATCCACTCCAGATGGTGTATCCAGATCCGCTCCACCCACTCCTGGGTGGTGGATCACCCAGGAGACAGAAGAGCAGATAGTAGAAAGAAGGTTGAAGCTTGCTGAACTGCAAGAGCGACTGGAGTCCAATCCTGTATGCAGCTTTGTAGTCCACAGCTGTTCTGGCTGTGGAATTGTTGACTCTGCTCCATTTCCCTTGAACTCCAAGACTGGTTCACATAAGCTGCCAGTGCAGGCTGGAACATCAGTAAGTGGGCAAGGGTGTCCTAGGGCTTGCCAGGACCCCTTACGTTTTGAGGACCTGTGCACAGCATTGCACAGCAGAGATTTGAGATTGGACTCCTGATCACAAGTTGGAGGAGTTCTTTGAAAGCTGTGGAGCTAAAGTAAAAATCTAAGCACTTGAATTCAAATTTCTAGCACAGAGCCTTGCCAAAGATGAAATTCTGAAGTTTCTCCAAGCATTTTTCTTGAACCAAGCTTGATGCCTCAGGTGAAAAATGACATTAAGCCAGATGGCATAGCTGTAGAAGCCGTATGAATAAAAAGAGAGAGAGTCCTAGAAAAGGAAGCAAATTTAAATGCTAAAGAATTAAAACAGAAGAAACAACTACAGAAAGAACTAAACTACACTACAGAAAGGTTTGAGCAGTGCCCAAAGTGACAAGTAAAATTCAAGCTGGTGACTGAGAGGAGCTAAGACAACACAAGAACACACAGAGGGTGGACAGAAGGGGGTAAGGGATGCCATTGTACTCCAGCTGGGGTAGAACATGGACCTCTCCACCACTGCTCATGTATGCCTTCACCCTGGGAATGTACCTACACTCAGAGCAGAAATTTTAACTATGGAGAGTATTATACTCTGACAGGTGGATCACTTGATTGAAGCAACGTTTGTCTCTACAGTGACAGCAAATAATGAAAACAAGGTAAGTACACGAGTTGGTTGTACTTTTGAAAGGTGCTTCTAATTCGTCTCCTTGAAACACAGCTATAGGTGTTTGATTTCTTAACACAAAAGGCAATCACATCACAAAACGAAGATGAATATGTCTCTACATTTCTAACATGCAGGTGCTGAAATATTTCTTTCTCCATGTAAACACACACAGTGCCTGACACACAGCTAGTTGCAGCTAGTTGATGGGCACCAAGCAACACAAAATGGTAATTCATCAGCATCGCCAGGCTGCAGACTCAAGGCAGAGCAGTAGCTGCTAACAGGTGCTTTATACTATAAAGCATTATTTGTGTTCAGCCTCTTCCTATTCATTGCTGAGGAACGGAAAATCTGACGTTAGCACTCCCTGCAAACTTCTCACAGTTTAAGACCCTGTTGTGGTTCTGTTACACTCAGTGAATGTTGGAAAGTACAACACGGAAGCACAGGTGCAGTGTTTGCTGAAGTATGACAAAAATGGACAGAAAATTATACAAGCTATGAGGCAGGTGTGGATCATCTGCCACAATGGACAGATCAACATCCAGCAGAAAGAATGGAGGTTGTGGTGTCGCGTGGCCAGGGGTGACTCACTGCCTGAAAACACAGACTCCTACGGTGTTTTGTGTGAAAGTGAGCAGAGACGAACCTACCTTTGTCACTGGCTCTGCGCTAAAAACACAAGATGAAATGCAGACATTACCATACATTACCACTGCTGCAGATTTCAGCAGTCCCATTCCTCTACAAAAGAAATGGCAGCAACACTTTTTAACCAACCCTAGCCTTATTTTTGCCTTACAAACATTTGTCTCTGCACTAGTCTTGACTTTTAAATAAAAATAACATGAAAGACTTAACAGATCAAAGAACCAAGGAGGACTATAATCAGCAGAAGAGCACTTTATAATTTTTTTTTCTTTGTGGTTTCAGATAGCCTATTAAGCCTTTATTTTTTTCAAAGTGAAATATATTTCTTTTGAAAGTTTTCTCTGTTTACACTGCCTTAAGATAGGATGAATTTTACTCCATCAAACATTTATCTCAGTGATATATACAGTTATATAAAAGCAATAAAAATGGTTACTAAATAATGGTTGCTAAATAATTATTACAGAAAAGGTTTTACAAACAATGGTAGATTCAAGAGGTCAAGAGTGAAAAAAGAAAGAGATCATTAAGCTAAGTAGGAACAAGCTTCATGAAGAAGCAGTATAAAGTGGCCCTTATAAATGTAAAAAAAAAAAAAAAAGGCGTTAGATTCATATAATCTAGCCAACAACTTAGTTCTAGAAAAAAAGTTTATAAATTCATTTGTACACAACTGGAAGGAAACTTATCTTCAAAAGCACTAACATAGGGCTAACAACTAAATGCATGTCTGACTGTCTTAAATCTACAAGTTTTTCATTTAAGTTAACAATAGGTATTTTTCCAAATAAAATTATTCATAGCTGTAAGCAACATGAGATCACATTTTAGGACAAACAGCCTACACCATAATGACCATTACTGAACAATCATAATTTTACCAAAGCTTTCAGTTTTGTCTTTATTTTCAGAAACTTTCAAGATTCATAGCAACAAAATGTTTGACTATAAAAAAAAACAAACCACTAAATAAATTCATATGAACATAAACTGCTTTAAAAATATTTTTAAAAGGACATATTTGGAATGAACTTACATTCTAATATTATTTTCCATTCTGTTTTTCTTAGGACATCAATATCGCTTAGGACTCAACATTTTATGTATAATGCAATTAAGATGTTAAATCTTGGTAAATAATTTAATTAATTAGTTAATGTTAGATGTGTAAACTTTACTGTGAACACTCAGCTAGACATCATGTAAGTCCTTTCCTATCCAAGACTAGAATTTTCCATTACTGGAAAGAAAGAGATATTTATTGTGGATAAAATATTGCAGTTGAGTCTCAGAATATCTGAGTTCAATTCTCAGATTCTCAGGTGCTTAAATCTGTATTGAAGACTTATCAGAGTTATTCGGTTTACTGTTTCAAGTTAGACTTGCTCAAATGACAGCTACCCAGGCTTTGAAATAATATTCAACCTGCTATGACCTCATTTTTTACCATCTTCATTTCCATTGCACTAAGGCAACCGAGGGAGTACCTTTGCACTATATTAAGCTGAAGTACTCTAGAAATCATTTTCCAAAGGATTATGAGTCTTTCTTTGTCCTTCCTATAATCCCCTGTTGGAACCCTTGGATGCTAATGGAAGACTACAGGTATTAAAGTGGCATTTTAGTGTTTGTGTTAGTGCTTCATTTGTGATTAGCCTATACTACCAAAGAGTCAACTATTTTGAATTAAAAACACCATTTTATTTGAGTGAGAGGATGTCCTTGGGGCATAGGATCTAGGACTGGACACAAACTCTTATCAGTGGAACAAACCTACTAGCACAGCCTCAGGCAATTATTTAATCTCTTTATATCCCAATAACTCCATCTGAGAACTGGAAATTATAATTTCTCTGCCACACACTTTACATGCCAGATCTGTTCCAAACTGCTGTAAGACGAAAAAATCAACTGGTGTAAACGGAAGAAATTTTATTATTCAACTTTTTTTTTAGATCAGATTTTGAGACATAGGTTCTTATGTGTAAAAAAACAGTTCAGTACATTGAGACTTGTATATTGATTGAATGTGTAGGAGCATATGTATTGAAGATAGTAAACCACCTTCATGAAGAAGTACAAAAAACCTTTTCAAAGTATTCTTTACCTTTCTTCCCTATAACAATATGGCTGTTTCCCTATGTCCAGAAAAGAGGAACGACTGTGTCAGTTTTAGGAATGCTCCATTCAATCTATCTACAGGAAGGCGACTTGATTCAGCTTTGAAAACTACTGCTATACAAGGTCTCTTACAAGAGAGCAAACTTGGTTGTCAGTTCAGTATCTATGCAATTGAAAAACTGCAGGAGAGAATTAGCAAACACTGCCTGAATGAAATAGTAAATACTTTAGACCTATTTGATTGGAAAAGTCACTGCTGTCACCCCCTGAAAAATATTATAAACTTGGTAAATAAGAACAATTTGTCTAGCCTTGCACCTATATCTGCCATGCAACAACAACATTGTCAGAACACAGCAACCAGAGTTGAAAATACATATCCAAGCCCAGCATGTACATATCGTATACATTGATAGTGGTTATTTGTTCATCCACTGCCTAAATAGCTGTAGTTTGCATGATTTTATCAAAGCTACAGTACACATGTAGTCAATGCCCCTCAATCCCACTATTTCTCTACTTTTCACACATTGCAATTGAGGCACTTATCTGTAGAGCTGATGATGGCTTTTCATATCAATATTACTCAGCTCTGCATGTGTGCTGGTAACAAACTAGAGTTATTAATGATTGATATACACCCTGGAGTCCATGCAAGACCTATATTGACTATTGTAGACAAAAACATAAAGTTTTTGACTCTCCTACCAATGCCAGCTAATGAACTCCAGCCTACAGAAGAAATTCCTCTTATTAGGCTCCAAGGTCATCAGTTTGTACTTTGTGTTCATTTACTTTTGGGGTTATGACTAGATTATCTTTAATCTCTGCTCTGTCATTATTGTGTAGTGGACTCACTTATGCTTTCCTGTGTTCTTTTTATTTATACAGCTGAATAATCTTTTGCTATTTGTTTAATTTCCTTTACAACGTCTGGCTCAGACTGACTTTTGGCATGTCTTACATTATCCCCATACTTCTTGATCTCCTAAACATAATTGTATTGCTGAGCAGGACTTTTTCCTGTTCCTGGTAGGGTGTCTGCTTACTCCTGTCATTTGCTTTGTGGTTTCTACTCATCCAGTGAGATCCAGAGCCCTATCCTAAAATTTCCCCCAGAGTTAAGAATATAAATTCCACAGTTTTTTGTCCCTTTTATACAATAAGATTTCAAGCCTCCAGTTGCTACTCCTTGATCTTTTCAATGTAACTGACTTCAAAAATGTTAAAATTCTCATTCACACCCCAGATGCCAGCCGCCATGATATTTTCTCAGTACTTGGAAAACAACTTCTGGCCACACAAGCAATTGAGAGACACAGTACCTTCAAACAAAATGCATGCACCAACCGAACGGCTCATCTTCCGCTGTCAGCTTCTTTGCATTGTCCACTTGCCCTAGTCTTAGGTGACTTGCCTAATAATATTCACCACATTTAGCCTGGCCTTTTTGCTAATTTTGGACAGATCTCATTAATGTCAGCCCGTCACTGTTCAAAGAAGGATCTACAGACCCATAACTGAAGTCTGTTGTATACTAACTAATGAATCTTCTCCGAGAAATTCACATATAGTATCTCCCCTTATGTTTAACAAAACTTGAAACTCTCCTTTTCTATACATTTGATCTTTAAAGTATCAAATTCATGGTATTTATGGTTTCAGTGTCCTGTCAAAGAACACAGATTTTAATGATTAATTAATGTCATCAAATAGAGATCTTTCTATCCATATATATCCTATGTGCAGCCAAAGAGGACAATGTATCATGCCAACTGACGCATTTTCCTGACAATCCCTGTAAGTTATAAGTCATGTTAGGGAAAGAGGTCATATGAAGCACCCTTTGATACTCATCACACTATAACTGCTTTGCATGCACACACTGCCATGCATCAGGGTTGTGCTGGAAGTGACTCCTTCCTTTTCAGCCAGCAGCTGCTTCCTGACCTTTCTGATGAAAAAGTCTAGTAAGAGCTGCTCCCTTTTGTTACTGCCATTTTCCCTGAGTACTGCTGCCTGTTCTTGGTTTGATGAGGGTCTCCTTCACCTCTTCCCACTCTCTTTTCAGGCTTGCATATGGAAGTCTTTATACTTTGTATGTGGAGGGTCCAGTACTTGACCCCCTGGCTCATTTCCATGTTCGCTGGCATTACTTCAACACCAGTTAACATTCTTTTGGCAGCTTACACTGACATGCATATTGGTGAATCCGTCTCGCTCCCAGGAAACAGTGGGGCCAGAAATTAGCCTGGCCACAGCCAAAACAATATACAGAGGAGCCAGGAGTGAATTCACCCTTGGTTGTTTCAAACACCATGCAACGTGTGTGAGCTGATGCTTTGAAAATGGATTGCACTTTGGGCCATACGGTGAGGGTCAAATGCCACTTCCCAGGCATTAGAATGACTGGAGCCACTCACTTAGGAGGAATCAGCGCCTGGGGCTTTCAAGGTCTGAGAGGCCACAGCAAAGGTATGTGTTTAGAGGGACTGAGGGGGTTCCAGTGCTCTATAATTGATGTGGTGGGATATAACTGCTATGATGAAGAACAAGGCTGGTAGGAGGAGTAGCAGTGGCCAGGCATTCAAATTTCACCTCTACGATCATTCTATACCTGTAAGAATATTTTGACTTCTCCAAAGAAGTGAGATTAGGCTACAAACCAATAGAGTTGCTTCACTCTGCAAGAGAACAGAGGAAAGAACAGCTGGAGAGGCGCCCATCGCATCAAAAGAAAAAATTTACAAGGTATTTTTAAGAAGTCTTCTAACTGTGCATACTGCTGCTTGGCAAAAGTACTGAACAAATCTTGCAGCCAGTCTTTGTTAAAATGTCACCATCTTTAATGCAAATAGGTTTACTTAGTACACGACCTCACAAGAAGTGCAAAAGTGGATTATTGACTCAGAAAATAAACCTATTAAGCTTTAAAATGCAGCAGGGACATTAAAAAGGAAGAAAGAGAAAATATTGTAAAAATTTCATTAGAGGCAGTACCTTCTCTAAATGTAAAAATTTTTGGACAGTAAGTACTGCAAAGCTTTCATTATCAATGCCATTCTTATTGTTCATACTGTATAATTACGTTTAAGACTAGAAAAGTAAATTAAAATACTCGGTGAAGCCATTAAAACAGCAACATTATCCAAAAAGCAAATTCTAATAACGCATACATTTTAATCTCATAATAATGTAGTAATAGGAGAAGAACTCCTATTCTTTCAGCATATACAGTGTTGGCGTGGGGTGTAATTTAGCTTGAATTCCACAGCTCTGTCAGACCAACCAATGCCCTCAGTGCCTCGATAAACTACCAGGAGAAAAGATGCATAATAAGAAAAGTCAGACAGCTTGCTAAAGTTTCATCTGAGAGTGGGACCCACTTGGTACAGCCAAAGCCCTTTGCCAAGTCTACTTTCTCACACTGCATAGATGGCATTGCTCCAGCAGCAGCTCTCATCTTCTCTCCAGCTGCTACTCATACACACAATCTCAGAGAGAGTTTTTATTATGCATTAATTACAAAGGCCTACAAACAACAATAGGACCCACTAACTACTCCTTAGCAGGTCGTTCACCATTTTCAAAAGATCTTGAGGCCGCAAAAGTCAACTCTGGCCACCTAGCCACAGAAATGGTTCAAGGTAAAGTGAACCTTGAGCTCAAAAGAATGAGGGCTCTGCATCAGAAATCAGGCTTAGGTTTAATTAAGTTCTAAATTTTTAATAGAAAACTCCAACACTGTACCAATGTTGATTTTCTTATGGGCCATTCTTGAAATCATTGGACTTCTCTGGCTAGGATATTGCAATTTTGTTCAGAAGGGTTTTTTTCTACATGTACATTTCCATTCCAGAGGCTTAACTCCTCTCTTGAATTGCTCCTCTAAAGCAAACCTAACCTTGAATGAGTCATGCTGTGAGGAGCCATCTGAGCTTGAAGTGAGTCAAATCTGTCGTCCTTGGTCACGTATATCTCTAAGATTTCTAGGAAATTCATCCCACAGTTCTGTGCATTGCATTGCTGAGTTTTGCGTTTGTCATTGCATTGACAAGTTTTTCTATCAATTCATTGACAAAATACAGTTGGAGGACTTTTCTGATGTCTCCTATCATGGAGAGGTGGTGGGATGGCTCCCATGACTGGAGCGTTGAAACGGAGGGATATATGCTCTTTAGGAAGAACAGGCAAGGGAGACAAGGCAGGGGTTTCTATGTCAACAACCTCTATGTTAACGACCAGCTGGAGTACATGGAGCTCCACCCATGGATGGATGACAAGCAGACAGAGAGCTTATGGGTCAGGATTAAAGCGAGGGCAGGGACAGGGGACATTACAGTGGGAGTTTGTTACAGGCCATCTGACCAGGAGGACTGAGTGGACGAAGCCCTCTATAGACAGGCAGGAGCAGCCTCATGGTCACAAGCTCTGGTCCTCATGGATTGGTGATGGAATGTTCAGTGGTGATGCCTCTGCGATAACGTATTTAAGAGGGGGAAAAATTTAAAAAAGGGAAGAAGATGTGAAAAAGCTGAGTGGGGGCAGAAAGGGGGAGGCACGAGCCTCGTGGGCCTTGTGGCCCTCACTCTCTGGCCTCCCATCAGATGGCTGTCTGGGCCCAACTTGGCCCAGCCCAGCTGCAAGAAGTGAAGATACAAGATGTGAAGAGAACCTGAGAGGCATCTGCCTGAGTCAATTGTGAAGAATTTCTTGCGAGAGGAACGGCTGCAGATGCCAAGGTCAGTGAAAAAGGAGGGGGAGGAGTAATGTTGCTCCTGGCAGAGATTCCCCTGCAGCCTGTGGTGAAGACCATGGTGAAGCAGGCTGTTGCTCTGCAGCCCATGGAGGCCCACAGAGGAGCAGAGATCTAACTGCAGCCCATGGAGGACCCCACAGTGGGGCAGGTGGATGCCTGAAGGAGGCTGTGGCTCATGGAGGGCCCGCGCTAGGGCAACCTGTTCCAGAGGGACTGCACCCCATAAAAAAAAGACTCCATGTTGGAGCATCAAGGACTGTAGCCTGTGGGAGGGACCCCACACTGGGGCAGGAGAGGAATGTGAGGAGTTCTTCCCCCAAGGAGGAAGATGCAGTAGAAAAGAGACATGTGATGAACTGACCACAACCCCCATTCCCTCTTCCCTCCCTGTGGTGCTCAGGGAGGGGAAGAAGGTAGAGATAATTGAAATAAAGTTAAGCCTTGGAAGAGAGAGGAGTGGGGGAAGTTGTTTTGTTCATTTTCTCATTATCTTGCTTTGGTTTTATTAATAATAATAAATTAATACTTTTCCCCAAGTCAAGTCTGTTTTGACCATAATAGTAAATTGAATGATCTCTCCCTGTCCTTATATCAAACTTTGAGTCTTTTTGTTATATTATCTCTTGCTATTCCTTCGGAGGGTGAGAGGAGTGAGTGAGAGACTGTGTAGCTTGGTCCCGAGAGGGGCTAAGCTATGACCGTGGATGATAACTTCCTCCTGAGAGTGATAGAGGAGCCAATGAGGAGAGATGCTATGCTGGATCTTGTTCTCACCAACAATTTGAGGCTGGTGAGAAATGTGGAGCTCAAGGGTAGCCTTGGCTGCAGTGACCATGAAATGGTGGAGTTCAACATCCTTAGGGCAGCAAGGTGGGTATGCAGCAAGCTCTCTACCCCGGACTTTGGGAGAGCAGACTTTGGCCTCTTCAGGGATCTTTTGGGCAAAGTACCATGGGATAAAGCCCTGGAGGAAAAAGGAGCCCAGGAAAGTTGGTTTATATTCAAGGATCACCTCCTCCAAGCTCAAAAGCAATGCATCCCAACAAAGAGGAAGTTGGGCAAAAATGACATGTGCGTGGATGAATGAGGAGCCAACTCAACTCCTGGACCAGCTGAAAAACAAAAAGGAAGCCTACAGAGGGTGAAAGCAAGGACAGGTAACATGGGAAGATTACAGAGAGGTTGTCCCAGAAGCCAGGGATCAGATAAGGCAGGCTAAAGCCAGAACAGAATTAAATCTGACCAGGGACATCAAGGACAACAAGAAAAGCTTCTATAGGTACGTCAGGGTTAAAAGGAAGACTGAGGAGAATGTGGGCCCTCTCCAGGAGGAAACGGGAGACCTGATTACCCAAGACATGGAGAAGGCTGAGGTACTCAATGACTTTTTTGCCTTGGTCTTCACTGGCGAGGGCTCTAGCCACATTGCCCAAGTCGCAGAAGGCAAAAGCAGAGACTGGGAGAATGAAGAACTGCCCATTGTAGCAGAAGAGCAAGTTTGAGACCATCTGAGGAACTTGAAGGTGCATAAGTCCATGGGACCTGATGAGATGCATCCGTGGGTCCTGAGGGAACTGATGGATGAAGTTGCCAAGCCACCATCCATTGTATTTGAGAAGTTGTGGCAGACTGGTGAGGTTCCCGACAACTGGAAAAGGGGTAACATAATCCACGTTTTTAAAAAAGGAAACAGGGAAGACTCTGGGAACTACAGGCCAGTCAGCCTCATCTCTGTGCCTGGCAAGATTGTGGAGCCGATTCTCACATGGAATATAAGGAGGTGATTGGTGACAGCCAACACAGTTTTACTAACAGCAAATCGTACCTGATCAATTTGGTGGCCTTCTATGATGAGGTTACAGCATTGGTGGACAAGGCACGAGCAACTGATTTCATCTACCTGGACTTGTTCAAAGCATTTGACACTATCCCGCACAGCATCCTTGTCTCTAAACTGGAGAGACATGGATTTGATGGAAGTGCAAGGTCCTGCACATGGGTCAGGGCAATCTCAAGCACAAATACAGGCTGGGCGGAGAATGGATTGAGACCAGCCCTGAGGAGAAGGACTTGAGAGTGCTGGTGGATGAGAAGCTCAACATGAGCCGGCAATGCGCCCTTGCAGCCCAGAAGGCCAACCGCATCCTGGCCTGCATCAAAAGGAGCGTGGCCAGCAGGTCAAGGGAGGTGATTCTGTCCCTCTAATCTGCTCTCCTGAGATGCCACCTGGAGTACTGCGCCCAGCTCTGGAGCCCCCAACATAAGGAGGACCTGGACCAGTTGGAGCGAGTCCAGAGGAGGGCCATGAAGATGATCAGAGGGCTGGAGCACCTCTCCTGTGAGGACAGGCTGAGAGAGTTGGGGCTGCTCAGCCTGGAGAAGAGAAGGCTCCGGGGACACTTTATAGCAGCCTTCCAGTACCTAAAGTGAGCTTATAAGTAGATGGAGATAAACTCTTTAGCAGGGCCTGTTGTGATAGGATGAGGGGTAATGGTTTTAAAATATAAGGAGGCAGATTCAGACTTGACATAAGGAAAAAAAAATTACAATTATTTATTGAGGGTGGAGGAACACTGGAACAGGTTGCCCAGAGAGGTGGTAGATGCCCCATGCCTGGAAACGTTGAAAGTGAGGTTAGACAGGGCTCTGAGCAACCTGATCTAGTCGAAGACATCCCTGCTCCTTGCAGGGAGTTTTACTAGATGACCTTTTAAAGGTACCTTCAAACCCTAACTATCCTGTGATTCTAGAGGGTATTTTTGCCTTCAGGTTTAGCCTGGAGAAAAGAAGGCTCCGAGGAGACCTTAATGTGGCCTTTAAATATTTAAAGAAGGCTTATAGGAAAGATGGAGAAAAACTTTTTACATGGTCCTGTGGTAACAGTACAAGGGGTGACAGTTTTAAACTCAAAGAGGGTAGATTTAGATTGGATATAAGGAATATATCCTTTACGATGAGGGTAGCAAGACACTGGAACAAGTTGCCCAGAAAAGTTGTGGAAGTGTTCAATGTCAGATTGGATGGAGCTTTGAGCAACTTGATCTAGTTGAAGATGTCTCTGCTCATCGTGTTTTGTGAAGCTGGGATGTGATAAACTGGATATAAACTGTTTCCTTTTTACAGATAATGAGTAGGGCAGGTTTTCTTGTAATGTGATTTTGATCCTAAGGTGAAAGACAATGCTCCTAAGTTTAGTCTGGTGAATTTAGTGAAAATTTTACTTCTGTAGTGAGCATGGAGTCAAGATTTCTGGATCATGGTCTTGGAGGCTATTAAATTATTCATAACTTTGTATGGGTTTTTTCAGCATTACAAGACTGGATTATGGTGAAAATTAATTATTTTTGATACCAGATCCTTCAAATCAGATACTATTCACTTAGTCAAAACTGAGATCATTTTCAAACTCTGTAGTTTCTCCAATCAGCTGTCAACAGAGTCGAGAAAAACAAGTTTTAGAGCCTGAATATCAATGAAGAAAAAGTTCAGAAACAGTCAGGGGGAAAAAAGAGTTTTAGCACAGGATTTTTTTCAGCACAAAACCAGACATGTCAATGATATTTTTATGTCCTTTTTATAGTAAGTTGCGGAGTGAAGCCAACCAATCTGCAAAAATTGCACACGTACCATAAGTGAGCAAATATTCTTCCTATTGCCTGTGCTGTTTGATCTCATAGTCTAGAAAAGAAGCAGAACTATATTTAATGACTCCCACAGCCAGAATTTCAATTTAAAAAAAACCATCCCTGAGCTCTATTGTTCTTTGAAATATGAAATCCCCATCTCATTTTCCTGCTCAGAAAGCTTGAAACGGATGATGGCAGGATCCTTCCATTAAATCGCTGACAGGTAGCCAGCTGCCAGCATTCTAGCTGGGAGCCAAATTCACAGGGGTCAGAGGTGAAGGTGAATGTTATGCATCCACAGATAATATATAATAGCCAAATGTAGAAAAGAAGGTTTTCGAGAAGCAACCTCCACAAGGATGTCAGAAGCAGAGATTAGGGAATGGGGAAGATACGCTTCAGCCCCTTGTACTTCCAGGGTAGGTGATGAAGTCTATAGCTGAAAGCAGTCGAAGGATACTGTAAATGACAGAAATACTGAAGGCATTTTATCAACATCTCGATTACCAGGTCCACAAAAATAAATTATTCATGTGTTGCTCATGTGCTATGTCACCATCACGAAACAGTTTTGTTAGTACTGGCTTTACTATTTCATTTCTTGGGCTGGATAGCAGATTCATCACTCCCACAGAAACATTCACACTTTCTGTTTGAAAGAGAAGCTGAGGTTCATCACTGTAACGTGAGAAGCATAAATATTACTTATTCTGGAGTTTCATCTTTACCTGTGCAGAAAAAAAGGAGTCTTTATGTATACTCCTATGTTGTGGCAGTGAGGGGTAAGATAACATAGAAGACAAAGTACCTTCAGATGCTCTTACCCTAGGGAAGTCTCATACAGGTTAATGTGGGACACATAATAATGGAAGACCCTGCAGAGCTGGTCAAGAAAAGAGGATAACTGAGTCCAGAACAAGAGCATTGCCAATGAAGAGAAGGTAAAATTAATAGAGTTTATGGGTACTGAATGAAGTCATAGACACTCTGGATATCTATAGAAGCAAAGCAGGAGAAAAGAGTAAAAGCTTTCACCAATACTGTGTGCATGACAGTGATACCCTTATGCGAAGTGGATCACAGCAACTCTGATAATAAGGAGTTTGCCGACATTTCCATTTTAGCATTCCTCGATATTTTCCCTGCTTCGTGTTGGTGTGCTTCAAAAGATAGGTGACACCAATTCATACAAGCTTGAACTTATTCCGATTACATCCACTCTGCAAGTAGCTTATTTAACTTGAAATGCAAAACCATTTCACATTTCAGGACCTAAATGTCTATGCAGATAGTGTTAGAAGTGAGCCATTTGCAGTTCAGATGATGGGCTGTGATTTCATAAGCATTAAGTGATAGGAAAGAGTTTGTATATACTCCAGTCATAGCCAGTCCTCTCAACTGAATTTAAAAATTCAGTTATAACATCCTTTAAGTATGGCCATCTCTGTTTTATAAAGACAAACTTTATTTCCTTAAAGTCCCTAGTGGAGGACTGTGTTTTCATAAGTAAGATTATCTTGATTACATTTTGCAAAGAGGGATTTATGTCTCTGTCACATTGTAACATAAATCACATATAATGTATGAAAGCGTCATTTAAAGTCACATAGGTTTACGGCATACTGTGACAGCTCTTTCTCTCTGGAGTCCATTGGTAGTTTGATAATGGTCCTAGACCTTGACATCAGTGCCTTTGGGCAATTGACCTACATGGGAAATGTACCAACAAATGATGTTGACTGTAAATAAGGGAAAAACATATATGATGAAGATAAATCTTCCTTTCTTACTAATAGAAGAAAGTGGTAAAAAGTGTCCTTGACTACTGACATACAGAGAACTTGAAGAACTAAAAAAGGGAAGTGGCAAAGTGCTGATGGAAAATCGCTTTGGCAGCATGTGAGGAAATGGGGAAGTGAACAAAAGACAAAAACAGTCCATGTAAACTTCCTGCCTGCATAAAAATCCCACATCAACCTTCCTGTCTCTTCAGAAATTACAAGTTAAATGTTTTATCCCTCAGATTTACCATTTTTAAGTGACTAAATTTCATAAAATATTTCAAAAATTGAGTGGTCATTTACGCTAAAAGGCCCACAGCATGACACTAATATGAGATGGCGAATTGCAGAAGTGCACTGCAACAAGGCATTGGTAAAGGTCTTGTTTGAAATATCATGTACTGGGATGGTCATCTATGCTCAAGAAAGATAAAATTGAACTGGGAGAGAAGCAGAAACAATCTATAGCATTGATTAAGTAAAGAGAAAATGAGACCTTGCCAAGTTTGTGTTATTTAGCCAAGCAAAACAAGAGATGAAAGAGGATATGAGGACTCTAGAAATATGTCTTCAGATGAATTTCAAGAAAAAAAAGAATGGCTCAAGCTAAATAGAAGCACTAACATAAAATCAAATTACTGTCACGAGTGAATCTATTCTGGAAATTCCTAATATCTGAGGAGCAAAATTTTAAGAGTATCCACATAGGCTATGGGAAAAAGTCAGGCTAAATTTGTTTTAAGATGAACTTCAGTACATGTATGGAGAGAGCTGTATAAGAGAGTAAGACAATGTCTGGGCTTGGAAGTTGGGGGCTCTCTTTAGTCCTCTAGACAGAAGCAGCATCCTTGAACACTGCTCCTGGCCTCCAGCTGCTAGTCCAGAGAAGTTCTTCTACAAGATCTGGGTAGTATTTGCCAGACCTGCGCAGATTTTTCAGCTAAGTTACAGCATCTCAAATGGCATTAGGTGACCATGTTTAACCTTCTGAATCAGGCTGTGAGCACGGGCAATAGAACATCAGATATGTTGTGTGTTACGTAGGCAGAGACATATCCTAAGTACCTGGATCTTTATGAGCTTGTATTGCATTTATAAGTGTTTTCAAGGCTTTTTGCTTGTGACATTTGGAGGCCAGGGAGGATTTCCCCAGGTGAATGCTCTAGTTTCTAGGGGAGACAGGTTATGCTTTCAGCTTTGAAGCTGAAAATATTCGCCATACCTGCAGGGAGGAAGTTTATAAGTTTGAGGGTCATAGTGCATTACATTGCTTCAGGCTGGTGCTAAGGTTAAAGAAGATATTGATCAAGAGAAGGTTTTTCTCCCAAGTTTGACTTAAAAGGTCTTTTTTCTCTCATCTTTCTGTATAGAGAGGCAAGTAGTCAGTCTTTGAACCAGTTTTGTTTAACATATACTATGCTAGTAGAGAGACTGGAGATCTTTTCAGTTTCTCACTCACACTTCCCATGGCACAGCTGTGACACTTAGCCTGTGTAAAACTATAAATTGAGTACAGGGTGACGGAGATGCTTTGCAGTCTAGGGTATTAGGTATATGTGGAGTCTCTGCAGCCTTTTGAACTAGAGATTTTTCCTTGGTTGCCCACAGTTCTGAGTGTTCTGACCCAGATGAGCCAGACTGTATACAGATCATGACCTAGACCATCTATTCCAGCCATATGCTCCTATTTTTATGTCCACATCAGCATAATAATCAATACTGAATGCTGGGAGAACTTGCATTATGCAGCCCTGAATTTTCACTGAATTCTAGCAGTATGTATTTTTACACTGATTTTTCATATATTTTCATTTTTCATATGGACATATTTTTCCATGTGTCAGAATAAATAATTGTTATTTTATTTTAGATGTTCAGTGTCTTTGCTGTGGACCATCTCCTTTCAGGAAACATCTCAATGTGAAGGATTTTTTAAAATTATTTACTTCTTTTTTTAATAAAAGTCACATACATATTGGATATACTTGAAAAATTCTCAGGAAGAGAGTTGCCACAGTTGCATATTTGGAAGTATCCACACAATTGTAAGTATAAAACAGCAATGTGCACAGAGAATGTAACTTATACTATACTAAATTGTGAGCATTGCATGTGCCATCTGAGTATTCAGTTGTTTTACCAGAGACTCCTATGTGATTATGAGGAGATAAGTATAAATGTCCAGGTAGAAATAAAACCCACAAAATAAAACATTTAGAGGTATAATATTTCTGAAAAAAAAAAAATCTTCAACATACTCTATATGTGGGAGGTTAATGAGAAAATATGTACCTGACTACCTTTCCCAGGAAAATGAAAATTAGAGTCTCAAGATCTTGGTCCCCAGGCTCCAAAGTCCCCTCAGGAGAGAAGATTTTGGGAGAAGGAAGACAAAGCTACCTCCTGAGATAGCAGCTGCTTCAGGAAAGGCTGAATGCAAATCTGAGCTGTCACAGGAATGAGATGCTGAGTCAGAGCATTCTTATGGGAAATGCCTCAGTTTAGGTCAGGTGTGGGTTTACCAGGGAAAGTGTGCCAGCATGTAAGCCATGACATGGATCCACCATCCTCCTTACCTGGATGTGAGGAAGCAGATCAGGATCCCCTCAGTGCAGAGAGCAGTAGCTATTCTTTCCTGTATCTCAGTCATTAGTCATAGTTCCCACCTGAGACCTGGTAGCTGACTCTGAGTGAACCAGGCCAAAATCAACAGGCTAGCTACAATCAGAATGCAGGAAACTATTAAAGGAAGTGGGAATTACACTAGCTATCACTTCTCTATTTTAATTTATTGCCCTGTCACTGGGAATAGAGGCTGCTGGAGCTGAAACAAGTGTACACAGGTACAAATGTTTCTCTCTGCTCTGCTGTGTTCTAAGCCACCTTCAGGGGTAGTTGACAGCTCTGACTTTGCCCTGAAATGGGCTAAAAGTGCTCACTGAGGTCCAGCAGATTTTGGTTGCTTACTTTCTGGTGCTGATCTGAAATGGAGACCCCGACTGAATCCATATGTCAGGCCTTCGTGGTCACTGACACACCAAATCTGGATACAAATTTAGCATGTCAGCAGGTATGTTGATGATTGAGCTCAGGATTAGAGTTCAGTCCTAAAATTACTGCAACTTCCCCTGACAAAGAGAAGCAGGGCAGAGGAAGTCTGAAGAAGACAGCTGTGTTTGGCTAGCAACTGGAGAGGGCTGAGTTGCATGTAGGAAGACTACAGCGTATAGAGTATGGATTATTTTATTACTGTTTTCTTATGTCATCAGTGTTACTGCGAACAGTGTCTTGAAAAGCCTGTTGAGTCACCGTCTGTTCCAGATCACAGCTCCCAAGAGCAGAACAGCAGGCACGGGCTTGCTGAAGTAATCTCAGCTTCGCACGCAGGCATCTGATATCCAAGCACTCTTTTAAAAGCGCAAGAGCCACTGGATTCAGTTCCAGACAAGTGATCTCCTCTGAAATCACAGTCAGATCAGACCGTGGTAGGGGCAGAAGGACAATCTATTTTCCTTTATTTCAGAAGTCCTTTTAACTTTGTTTTAGTGAAAGACTGGTAACATTTCTGTTAACAAAGCCTTTTTTTTATGGATTCATTAGATATTTATAAGCTTTGGTTCCTTTTCAAGAGAACTGGCAACACCTCCTTCTGCTATTTTCCTCATGATAGTTACACCAGTTATAAAAAACTCGATTAAAGAGCTTGTCTTTAGCATTGTTTTCCAACTCTAACTAGAGCTTTCCTTATTATATGTACTCTCCAGAAAAAAAAAACAACTTTGTATCTCCTGAGAATGTAAAAGATCCAGAAAACTGCATCTAATTCTAGAATCAATGTAATTGGATTTTTTGTGCATTTAGTCCACCAAAACACTGCTACCCGGTGCTGCTTTGTACCATGTTCTAGTGAGAAGAGGTCCAATAGAAGACTTCCCATCCCTTCAAGAATACAGAAACAAACAAAGGAGCTCAGTAAATACGAGCTGCAGATAGAAATAAATTTGAATTTCTGGAGGTATTCCTCCTTTCTCACATCTGGGAAACTGACAGTCAGAGCACAGCTAGGATCTTTGTTCCTGACCTGCTCTATCAGTTAGTTCATTCTGTTTCTTCCACAACTCAAATTTTCTTTCTCCTCTTCCATTCCTCAAGGAGGTTCACCCTGTGAACCTCAATGTAGTGCTCACCTGATTATTACTATCATCTTACTATACTGGGATCACTCAGAAGGATAACTACTAAAAACATAGGTAAAAGAAGGGCC
Source organism: Ardeotis arabs (assembly GCA_011801015.1). Lineage (NCBI taxonomy): Eukaryota > Metazoa > Chordata > Aves > Otidiformes > Otididae > Ardeotis > Ardeotis arabs. The sequence goes on along the minus strand of JAAGAY010131329.1, from coordinate 27,504 downwards.
ACAATATGGCTCATATTGTTCTTATACTAGCTGATGTCCAAGGAAAGAATAGCACTGTCTTCCCTACATTTTGGTGAAGCTTGAGTGTCATAGCTTGAATTTGGACACTGAAGCAAAGAAAACAAGCTGTGACTCAAGATATAACAACATAGCGTAAAACAAAAGGAGGATCAAATGCAAAGCTGAAAAAAATCTTTGTAAGATAAAGAATTTGTACCCTTCAAGTAACTGCTTAGAACTAAACATCTTTATATATTAGCTATGATACATGGCAAATTCCTTTTGTCCATTAATAAAAAATCAAAATCAATCATGATTTAAAAAAAAAAAAAAGAAAAGCGGGAATTTCTTATTCCACTTGGCATAGCTCTGAGCAGCAGGCTACTTACACAGGTATCATCATTGCACAAGTCTTATTTTCTCAAGTGCCACAGTTCTTCTCTACTAATTTTAACTTTCAGGGTACCACTTTCCTAAGACTTGTGTTCCTGACCTTACTGCTTTGCCAGCTGATGATTGTATGAATCAGCCTAGGGAATAAAAGTCTTATTTCTGGAAGGCAGATTTATGGAAGACAACTGATGGTAAATAGAATCATAGAATGGTTTGGGTTGGAAGGGACCTTTAAAGGTCATCTAGTCCAACCCCCCTACAAGGAGCAGGGACATCTCCAACCAGATCAGGTTGCTCAGAGCCTCATCCAACCTGGCCTTGAATGTTTCCAGGGATGGGGCATCCACCACCTCTCTGGGAAACCTGTTCCAGTGTTCTGCCACCCTCATTGTAAAAAATTTTTTCCTTATATCGTCTGAATCACTGCAGTTAGTATGTGTTAGTCATTAAAATTACTCTTAATGAATGAATCTCACAACAGAAAAAGCAGTACTCACTAGACAATGAGGGAAGTGGTAGGATGTCGTCATGTAGTGCATGGAAACGACATGACAGAAGACATCATCTTCTAGGTTGCAGAAGCATCTGTCTCTGCTCGTTCTACAGAATTATAAAGGGTTTACATTTATTCTAACATAAATAAACACAGAGAAAAATAAGAGATGAGAAGGAATGTTTGCTTCCACATGCCACAAAAAGACCAGATACACAAATACAAAAGGGAAAGGTAGGTTGTAATGAAGGCTGACTTTTCACAGACCTTGATGTATGCATAGGTGTTCAGGTCTGTTTTGCAAGCACCTCTTGGATCAGAGACAAATAACTGAATTTAGGTCACTTAAGCTATGTCTACCTCAGCAGGCAGTGTGTTTCAAAAGGAGAGAATCTGGAAGGTAGAAGAGTTGGTGACAAGGATGTGATGTCCACATCCAATCTAAAGGTTTTGCTGAAAACTAGGTCTAGTCTGATCCCACTCATTCAACACCCGTTAGCAGTTGGAGTACAGGTATCTTCCTGCAGCATTTCTACCAGTTTACTTTCATAAAAAAAAAGAAATCCAGTCTGTATGATCCAAGACCATTCCACAGCATGAACTCTGAAGACAGCAGGGGAATTTACAAACTTGCTCCTGATCCAAACTAGAACAATAAGGTACATAGATGTGTCTACCTTATGTCTGTAGTGTCTACACAGCTGTATCTTCAGGGCATTCACATCTGCGAGACTACATTCCCAGCCTCCTTCAATTGCAAAGTAAGATACCATTACTAAGGTATTACAACCCAATAGCTCTTACATTTCTTTGGCTGTGGTTTTATTGAAGCCCATAAAACAGTCATATCTTCCTTTCTGCTAAGGGCCTGATTCAGCACCTGCTGAACTCTGCGAAAGTCTTTGTGGTGACTTCAAGCAATTGTAGAAGTGTCTCCAGGCAAACTGCTCACTAGATTGCTTTGAGTTGGATTTTTAAGTTAATTTAATTGTTATTCAGTAGTGCTTTGTCTCAGAACCAATTGAGGACCTACTTTGCATTAGCAGAAGCAAAGATTCCTTCTGCTGAGAAGACAGGAGATGGTACAGAGCCAACTACAGTTTCTGCAGTTCCAGTGCTTTTCCAACAGCAACACCTTGGCAGCTGCTCCAACAAAGTCTGACCTTAAGCACAGCATCAGTTATTACATCTACTGCTCTCTGCAGTAACATCTTTTTTCACTTTTGCCATGACTAGGTGTATTTTGTATTGTCCTTTTTTCTTTATTAGCCCAAGCTTGGCAACCATCTCATTTCATAGCCAGTACAAATACTATGTACATTTAACAAAGAGTCAAAAATTCACCTGTGTGAAACCCACAGTCACTCCATGCTTCCTGTCGGTTTGTCGAATGCTTTTCTTCCATATTTTTATGCCATTACATCGTGAGGCATGTAAGACAGTAAAGTATTGCCAGCAAAAGCCACATCACTGTCCGTGGAACACTTTTCACTCAGCAATTTCTCTGCTGCAGTCGGTATGGCTCATATCCTCTAACTGAAAAGCAGATCCCTGGAGGAAAGTGCCTGCTGCTCATGAAAATACACTGTCAGGCAAAAATGATGCATTCATCAGTTTTAATGATTAATATGATTTCATTATGACTCCCAGCCCACATACCAGAAACTTCTAACCTAGATGATGTTGGGCAACAGAGAGAATTAGTTAAACAAATGTTATTTTTGTTCAGCAAGGCACTCCCTTGTATGTTCTACCATTAAGCTTGTTCGTTGCAGTGTCAGTTTGTTTGAAGTAAAACTGGCAGACAATTTTGTGATTAAATAATTGTTTGTCAGAGACTGTAGATGTGTCCAAATAGAAAAGTATCACTGAGATGCACTCATATTACTTTTAAAGGACAAGGCTTATCTGGTCAAATTCAGATGGAAGACAGATGTTCATTGACCTTAAAAGAGTTTCAGGCAGGCACATGGAAGTAAGAATCAAACCATGACGTTTTTGCTTTGCTTCGTTCAGCCCATGGATCTGAACAGGTTTTCTGCTTGCTGGATTAGTAAGTCATCTTTCTTTATGCTCTCTCCAAACAGATAATGTAGTTATCCATGTGAAGTGGAGTATCTCCAACAAGAATGACTGAAACACACAGAGAGATTTACTCAATAACATGCTTCAGGCACTTGATTAAAATCTACCATTCCAGGGTTCAAATATCTGTTTCAGTAAAAGCCTACAGAAAGGTAAACACATTGAGTAAAATGTAGACAGAAAAAAATACATAAGTTCAGAACTTTTGGAATGTTCAGACACAACAGAGCCTTTAACAGAGATCTAGATTACTAGTGTGTCAGCTCTCTCAATCTTCATGGATTCCTTGAGGCAGTTATTATCCTCATTTTGAAGATGAGAAAAATGTAGTATGGAGGTGATAAGTTCTCTTATTTAAATAAAAAGTCATTGGCAGAACAACAAACAGAACCTAAATATATAGCCCTCAGCCTTAACTATGGCATTATCCTTTTCCATAAAGTGTTCTTCCTTCCAAAGTTATCACAATCAGAGTGGAAAGCAAAGATGCTCTTTCACGCTGAGGTTTCTCCTTTTTCTCCTGTTCCATGGGAGGGGTTCAAGTACTGTCTATAAAGCAAAGGAGAATTACCTAGACCATCTACTCCTCTGTATTCAAAGTGTACCCTTAATCAAAGGAGTTTGATGTATTTTGGCCTTGGATCTCCTTTTCTAATGTTCAATATATACTACTGTACACTGGAGAAATTAGGGTAGACTTTTTTTTCTATAACATTTTCATTAGAGTATCACACTTCAACAAACTATTTCAGTGAATCAGTCTCTTTTTTCCAATGAAAACAGGTTTTGCCGAGACATTTCTAACCACTTGACTTTCGGAATAAGTTAATAATCTGGACCTAAATCCTGAATTACTTCCCAAGGCATATTTCATCCTCTCAAGGATTTGATCTGCCAAATAAAAAAAAAAAATTGGGAGTAGTACTAGCCACAGTAATGGTTTATAATTTCTATTTTGTTAGGAAAGTAGTTTTATTCATAGTGAAAACACCCTAGGAACTTTCTTTTGACTGCAGTGACATCTACTGGTACTCAGAAAAATGTCTGAATATGCAGTAAGAATAAATGTATCAAAATGACACTAGGTATGGGGCCAGGCAGCTTGACATTTTAGTTCTAAATAGGAGAGCAGAAAAAAGGCGATGTTCCAGAGTTCAGACGTATCCTCCCAAGGACTGCAGGCTTGCTCATGTTTCTTGATGTAAGAATAAATGGTTCAAGCAGAGAGAGCACAAGTTCAACAGTGTTTTAAAAGGCAAAAAAATGAGATCACCTGATACACAGGGAGCAGATTGTTGCTAACTTTCTATTCTAGTAAGCTAAGAAACGGAAATCCTGCACAGATCACCCCTGAGCATCCAAACTCCATGTTCTATTTTCTTTGTGTGGTGCACAGTGAATTATTGCCTGTCCCCTCCAGGAGACTGGATCCTCGACAGCATTGGGGATGTCTCCATCTTCCTGCTCTTTGCTAACCTAGTCCTTGTTCTGCCTCTGCCTTTCAAATAGATAGTAGGCACTTAAGAAAATACTATGTAAGCATTAAGAATTTTTACAAGATACTCAGGTAGGTAATTGCCATCGTAAATTCCCTCCTTCCATGTTTTGTTCTTATTGGATGTAACTGTAAATTCATAACAAGCTTATAAGATATATTGCGCTTATGAAGCAGCATGAAACACGCCCTTGAAGCAACATAATGTATAGCAATACACTCAAAAGTGTATTTATATATATCATATTATGTTAATATTATATATTAAGATAGTATATAATGTATTAATATATGTATTAATATGCTATATTATCTATTAATATTAATTAATATTAGTTATGGATTGATTCATATTGTTAATAATTTATTATTATACACTCAAAAGAATCTCGCTCATTTTCTTTGTCAAGCAAACAGAAAATCTTGTATACTTCAATTGCACTCTATTTGGCAATATGCACAGTGAATAAAGTATTTTAAAATGTGTCTTTTTCTTAATAATGCAGAATAATGGCATGTGAGTATTTTGAAAATCAGTACTGAATTTATTCGAATATCAAATACTAGGTCTTTCTGACTTGACTGAGAAATGTATCAAGAAATATTGTCCAATGACAATAATTTAATACTAGTCAAAGTCAGAAAGCTGCATTGTCTAATGTGTTAAATTATTCTGTTCCGCTCTTCTTTTCAGTTAAAATCAAGAAGATGTATGCTAATAAGAATAGTTGCCCCTCCCTCTGGACTTTGCAACCTTCCACATTATCCGTTAATCTATCCTGTAGCCATTTGGAGAAGCACTGGAGGCAAATGAGTTATGAGTCATGGAAAGAAGAAGAGGCATGTCACAAATATTGAAATTAAATGCAAAGGGAAATGACAAGTACTGGAAATATGAGCTGCCTAATAAGCAACAGAGAGTAAAGCAAGGCAAATGCTGGAAATGGCAAATAATACAAGATGACAAATACTGGGAAGAAAACACAGTAAAATAAGAGAATGAAACAAATACAGAACTAATAGTATCATTGATCCTAAGGAATTTTGAAAGGGTAAGACAAAAATACTAGAACAAGCAAAGCTGTAGGGAAGATGCTAAATTAAGGCACAGTACAAAATAAAGAGATCAAAAGATTCACTTTGAGGCTTGATCTGAAACATCAGAGTTGTCATTGATGGACTCTTTGTCCATTGTTTTTTGTGTAACTTCAGTATACTCTAATCTACTTGTTTCCTGGCAAATAAGTACATACAGATACTGTTTTTAGGATAGTGGAAGGTTTTTAAGAGCTTTGGCTATTGTGGTCATTCAGACTTTGATTTACACCTTGAATAGTCCTAATGACTTGCAAAAACTACACTTGCTAAGCAAGGCAGAAAATTCTTCAATTTCATTTATTGATTCTAAAGGAAAAATAAAGAAGAGAGTATGACAATAAAGATGAAAGGCCACAGTCTCAGCTGAGATATATGAGGGCAGTTAGATGGGCTTCTGATTTATATTACTTAGGAAACTCACCTTGAGGCTCTGTCACTGTGAGAGGACTTCTGAGGGTGACATCTGCTAACAGGGCAAGGTGTAGGGAGGAAACAGATTTGTAATTAAAAGTATTATTTACTCAGCCTAACCTAAGGCACCTTCATCAGGCATCTGCTCTGAGTCACATTTGACTGGACAGCCTTTGTGCACCAGCTACATGAAAGCACGGGAAGATACAGCAAAAGCTAAAAGGCTTAGATATAACTACATCGATGCATTTACAAAGAAGGTTAGTGTGAAACTAATACACAAACATGAGAATATTGGAGATCATAAGGAAAAGATAGAAATGAACCTGGAATCACTTTTTTAATGAGGAAATATCATGACTGATTCCATATTACTGGCAAAGAGGTCTTACCCACAGAAGCAGATATGATGGGATTCTAAATTTTTCCTTCAATGAAACTTATGACCCTATTTAAAATAGAATAGAGAACAAATTTGGAATATAATTTTGTTTAACAAGACACTACAGTTTGAAGAGTAAAGATGGAAAAACCTGAAAGTACTGAGTTACACCAGGTATAACTGTAGTAATTTAATAGATCAAAAATTGTTCTTAGAGTGTAAACAACAGAAAGAAAAATAGCACAAAAATAGTGCCTGTTTCTGACATAAAAGGTATTTTCTGTTTAAAAGTGGCATCAGTTGAAAATGTGGTTCTCTGTAGATTACAGAGGACAGAAGGCATTAAATAAAACTTCTTCAAAGTAACAAAGAAACTGAAAGATTAGGTCTTCCCTATATCACCAGCTATTATCCTGTAACCGTCTTAAAACACAAGCCTGAACACCTGACAGCCCTTGGCACCATTTAACATCATATCCACAGACTACAAGGAACAACACAGACTGTGAGATACAATTTGTCAATACTTAAAAATGAAAATCACAAGGGTTTTGTCCCTAGAAACAATAAGGGAACACAGGCTTAACTGAATATAGTAATTTCCAAGGCTAAGCATTTTCAAGTTTGCATAGGGGATGAGTCATATAAAATTAATGCTCAGCTACGTGATTCTTGAACACATCAAACTTTTTGTTATGTGCTGAATTTGCACAGCCAGACTAAAGCACATGGGACTACCTCCTAACACTCTGTGTCGTATGATTTGTTTATAAAAACATAAACACACATGGCTTCAATCACAGTTGTGTGTAATTCTTGCAACTTCTCTGCTGCACAACCCTTTGAAAATATATCCAGAAAAGAAAATGGAAATATTTAAAATTAGCTGAAAAATTACATCTGAGAATTTGCTGTAGCCTAATACGAACTTTTGCTGAATAATAATAAAACTGATTATCAATTTCAATGACACACTTTGAAGGGGATAAGAAAATAGAATAGGAAATAAATTATGGAGTAAACGCATATTTTAAACTCAAAGAGAAGGTTACTATGATATTGCAGACCAACAATACCTTCCATATCGCTACAAATATTCTCTCTCCCATAAATGGTAATAAAAGCAAAAAATCACAAAGGCCTGTGTATTTCCACACACAGAATTAATGCTAACCAAACCACATATGTCAAGACAAAAGCATTTGTGTTTTAGTGTTCCACTCCTTAGTGCTGGAAATAACAAATTTCCAAGTTCACAGTACTATGCCTTTTATCCAAAGATCTTGATGTGCTTCATAAACTTTAATTAAGCTTCACAGCATGCCTACCAGTCAGCCATAAATTATATCATTTTCAGTAAAAAGCATGGCATGGCCTTCCTTCCTTACACCTCTGCTCTAACTACGTACTGCATTTTCTCCGCTGTGATGTATCGTGGAAAAATACATAACGGTAAAGCAAAAGGCCCCAGGGTGCCCAACCTCTATTAGTTTAACTTTTTCTGCTTTTCTTTCTTACTTTTTTGATAATACTTTGTATTAACTGTTGCATTTTTTAGCTTTACTATTGCATTCATATATGTACACCTAAACTGAGGTTATGGCTAAGACACATTTCTTTTTTTCTTTTTTTTTTTTTTTAATTAGAAAGAGTTATAGTTTAGGTTGCATTTTCACCTAGAATCAACTATGGACAAAATACATGAGAAAAGCATGTATAGAGACTACATAGATTTGTGAATTAATTGCTGCAGCAGTTGTACATGTCAGAGCACAAATCCTCTTTCCCATTTGCATGGACATAGAACAATATGACCATGTTTTCTTTTAGGACATCTGAACACCTGCATTCAAAAAAAAAGAAGTATCAGATTAATAAGTGGTTATTTCCTTCCTTCAGAGTGTGCCTTAAGGTTTATGCTTCATTTAAACACAGTGCTATAAAGAAAGTCATCGTTTCTCCAGGACAGACTGAGGAAGTGAGAGGGGTATGTTCATTAGCTTTTTGCTAATTGCAGTTGCACTTTTAGTGATTCTGTGATACATCTAACCAAAAAACACCTTCAGCTGGAAAAAGGGATTTGGATACAAGCCATTTGAACTGAAGTTTGACATTAGATCTATAAATAAGAAAAACACATTTGCAATATAATTAAGAACAAACTGCTGGATTTAAACCAAAGTGCAAATACTTTGAAAGTGACACTAAATTCTGAAAGCATATGTGATCAACTATCCTAGATATCTATGGTTCAGAGCAACAATTTAAAAACGTGGCTGAAATGTAGCATATGCAGCTCAATCAACCAAACATAAATCAGAAGAATTTACTGTGCAGTACTGAAACTTCATAATAAATTCCAATACTTGAAGAGTTAAGGAGAAAATCCACAGCACCATTATTAAAACATGGAGACGGGAGTTATCATTCAAAACTTAAACTATAAAGCCCAGGGAAAAGACATTTGTGATAAAGAGGTCAAAGTATTTCACAAAAAGATGGCAAGAATGTGTATTGCCCCAACTTATTTTAGGTACAGACGGCATTAGTATTTAAAACTGATGTGGAAGGCAATGTTTTCTGAGAAGTAACAAAAGTCAAAACAAAATCAGAACTGGTAGCATGAAATAGTTTCTGGTTCAATAGAACAGGTTTTCTCAAATGGATAGTATAAACAGTACTATAATCCCAGTTAGCACAGGATCCCGTCATGGGCACTCCTGGTGGGGCATATCAGTGCTACCAGGTTCACTTGCAGCCCAGGAGATGCTTGTATGTATCTGTGGCCCTTCTTGTTATCGTTCAGTGACAAGGGGAACATAGAAAAAGCTCTCTTTTTTATTTTTTTATTGAAGTATATATATATTTGAATGTTGATTACAAAGCTATCTGTAAGAATTTTTAGCTTACATGTAGTCATTGTGGTATCTTCTGAGAAAGCAGAAGTATGTAGGACTGTGTCTGTATGTTTGTCTGCTTGCATTATTTTTTCCTTCATGAAAATTTTATGATTAGTAACTTGAAGCTATGATTACTAAGTTTTATTTTGTTGTGATAGGATGAGGGGTAATGGTTTTAAAATAGAAGAAGGTAGATTTAGATTAGATATTAGGAAAAAATTTTTTACAATGAGGGTTGTAGAGCACTGGAACAGGTTGCCCAGAGGGGTGGTTGGTGCCCCATCCCTGGAAACGTTCAAGGCCAGGCTGGATGAGGCTCTGAGCAACCTGATCTGGTTGGAGATGTTCCTGCTCCTTGCAGGGGGGTTGGACTAGATGACCTTTAAAGGTCCCTTCCAAACCTAACCATTCTATGATTCTATGATTTTAATAAAAGAGGTTATCTATAAAGCTAGATATAGCCATCAAACACACATAATTTTTCTAGCAGGATACAGTTAACCTCAGTGTCATTAAAATGTAGCATTATCTATGAAGGATAAATTACTAGCAAAGGAGTGAATCTAACTGTGAATCTGTATTTATAAACCTCATTACCTACAAAGTTTACTTTATAATGGAACTCATGGCTGTCACAAAACCTCCTTACTGCCCTTCTCCCTTCCAGGTGTACCTGCATTCCAATTCTGGATGGCGCTCCATCAAAAGCGTCACTTCAGGATACATAGCTTTGCTGACTGGCAGGAAGTCGCTCCAGCGCAGGATCTCTGCAGTGGAACAGCACCTAATTGGGAGCATCACTGCAGTGGGGACAGCTGATGGGCTGAGTCTGGCCCAGTGCAAGGTAAGCAGCTCCCAGCCCTGTCACTTGCTGCAGCAGCCAAATCCTGCCAGGCTGCAATCATGCCCTGTTCTTCCTCTTCTGACGGGTTCGTCACAGGTTAATGGACTGCTTGCTCAGCTGCCTTGCTAATACATACACATGAGTTCACAGGCTCGCAGCGTGGCTGTGCCAGAAAGGGGAGCATGCCGCACCAGACTCTCAGCTGCACTTAAATTGTCCCAGCCCTGGAACTGCATCAGCACAGGGCTGTGCCCCAACATGTCAGCCTTCTCCTCCACTGCTGCTCAGTAGCAGTGAGACCGAAACGGGAAATAAGAGAAGTGGCATTACCTCTCTTTCAGTAATACCTTCCTTCATATTACTGCAAAAAAAAGAAAAAAAGGAAAAAGTCCTTCCCAGTCTTTGAGTTCCTTGATTTTATGACATTAATGTTTTCTGCCTACAGATATTTTGTGTTACATGATGCGGTTTGCCAAAATATTTCTATATGTATATCCATCTTATTTTAAAATCCTTTTGCATGCAAACAGAAAAATTAAGCTGATTGCTTGCAGGCCACAGAGTCTGAACTGAAAAATCTTTGTCTCTGGATTCTAGGTACACGCTGTTTACTAGCTTAGCCTCTGTACAAATTTGATTGACCCTCCTGAGACAGCTTGCTTACTGAAGAGATAATAAGAAATAATTAATATTTTTATATCTGCAAAATTTTAAAATATTTAAGAACATGCTGTCATGTTAATAATGGCTCCTGTGATAGCAGCTCCTAAAAATACTCCTGAATTCATTATATGATTAGCATATACATGATTCCCAAAAGAACCATTTCATAGAGCAGTACTTTTGAGGGCCTACTGCCAGTGCATTAATGTTTTTGATGCTTTAAAATCCTGGGAAGAAAGTCTCTGTTATGAATAGAGACATTTCATTTGCAGTGAAGGGGAATCTAACTGATTTACATCATCAAACCCTTTTTGGCCCCTTGGAAAATCTGGTACCTCATAAAATGATGTAGTATGGGCAGAGCCCCCACATTGTAGTTTTTATCAACAACAGTAAACTTTCATCTATTTCTGTTAACAATGTCTTTAAAATCAGGTCAGATTTATAATTTCCAAAACGGTACGTTCAGCATTTAACTCACAATAGCACTTACAACATTCAGGGAATCCTGCTGCTTTGTTGACATGCAGGATAAAGAAAAAATTTGAGATCTCATTTAAAAATTGGCCTCCAAAGGGGTATTCTGATGTTCACCTGGAGCAGCACGACATAATTAAAATGTGATTTTTACAGGCAAAGATAGAGTTTCAAAGCAAGGAATATAACGCCACAATAAATCATCATGAGTGCTTCACTTGTAAAAAGTTGCTTGCCTGAGCTTTGTGTCAGTAGTTTAGTTATGTTCTTCTGCCTGACAGATGTGGAATAGCATCTAACACTAAGGAGCTGTTGCAGCATGGGCTTACTCAGCACTTTTCTGATGGCAAAGTCCGTTAATAGTAGAGTTGTCACAAAGTATCCTGGGATAAATACATATTAATAAGCATTAACAGGTCCTTGCTGGTTCATGGTGACTTTTGTTTTCATTTCATAGAAGGGCAGTGATTAACAAAACCTCTGTATGTGGGACACAATTAGGGAAGTCCAGCTTTCCAAATACAAGCAAGATCTTTCTGTATGAGACATCAGGGCTGAGCTGTGACTCACCAGCCAGCGAACGAGAAGCAAGGGATAAAAAAGGAGTGGCTCATCTGTTGGAAACAAAATTAAGGAAATCACTGCTCCAGGACTGGATCTGTCATCTACATGACGTATGAGCTTTCAGAGGCAGATGTCTCCTGAAGATATCTATAAATCATATTCTAAATTAGTTTTATTCGATAGGCCAAGGTGAACTGTATGAGATTCAACAACGCCAAGTGCCGCATCCTGCACTTGGGTCACAACAATATCATGCAATGCTACAGGCTTGGGGAAGAGTGGCTGGAAAGCTGCCCAGTGGAAAGGGACCTGGGGGTGCTAGCAGACAGCTGACTGAACATGAGCTGGTAGTGTACCCAGGTGGCCAAGAAGGCCAACAGCATTCTGGCTTGTGTCAGGAACAGTGTGGCCAGCAGGAGGAGGGAAGTGATTGTGCCCCTGTACTCGGCACTGATGAGGCTGCACCTCGAATAATGTGTGCAGTTTTGGGCCCCTCAGTACAAGAAGGACGTTGAGTTGCTGGAGCGCATCCAGAGAAGGGCAACAAAGCTGGTGAGGGGTCTGGAGAACAAGTCTTACGAGGAGCGGCTGAGGGAACTGGGATTGTTTACTCTGGAGAAGAGGAGGCTGAGGGGAGACCTCATTGTTCTCTATAACTACCTGAAAGGAGGTTGTAGGGAGGCGAGTGTTGACCTCTTCTCCCAAGTAACAAGTGAAAGGACAATAGGAAATGGCCTCAAGTTGCGACAGGGGAGGTTTAGGTTGGATATTAGGAAACATTTCTTTACTGAAAGAGTGGTCAGGCACTGGAACAGGCTGCCCAAGGAAATGGTGGAGTCACCATCCCTGGAGGTGTCCAAAGAACGTGTAGATGTGGTACTTTGGGACACAGTTTAGTAGGCACAGTGGTGTTAGGTTGATGGTTGGACTTGATGATCTTGGAGGTCTTTTCCAACCTTAAAGATTCTATGATTCTATAATAGAAAACCACAATAATTCAGTTTTTCAGGACTGCCTACCACCCATGTGATACCCCTTGGAAAAGATCCTCAGCCTTCTTTGTTCATCGTGGGTAAATGGGTTGGAGCAGAAAAGGTCCTACCCACTGCACACCTGCTTACGTGAAGATTGCTGTAAGACAACTACAGTGGCTATGCAAGGTCTATAGGAGGAGGTAGTACAAGAATAATAGAGGCAGAGCCACAGAACACAGCCACTAACACAACACCTGTACTCTGCTGACTCAACTCTGCCTGAATTTCAAAGGGTTCTTACTTGACTTCTGAACTTAAAGCACTTATCTTTTCCAGGCATCTGGAGAGGCAGAGCCCACATTTTTACCATGTGCCTCATCAGGAAGACTTGTACTTGGAGACGTGTGTTTCATCCAATCACCACAGTACTTAGCACCTTTCCCTCGGTGGCTGTTCTTGTTTTGCAAGCCTCTGTGGCTTCCAAGATGTTCTGCCAGTGATCAAGTAAGATGGAAAATGCATGAAAAAAAAATCCTACTCTTCAGGATATGTCTTTGGCAAAGGCAGCACAAGCTTTCTCATACAAGCTTTAGCACTAAGGGGAAGAGAAGGACAGAGCCATTTTTTTTTCCACAGCTAAATAAGGCTCCCAGGAGCTCAAGCTACGCAGAGGGAGAACTGTGCTGACAAGTGACTAGTCTTCAAGACTTCATGCATTTTCTGAAGACACCACAAAAGACATACCTGACTCAGAGAAATGTATATACATCTGAAATTTCTTCATTCTTTGTAGCTCATTCTTCTTTGGGGCTTTAGACAACCATACCTAAATGGCTCTGTCTTTCAGACACTTGCTCCCCAGGTTTGCAGGGTTTTACTTACACAAGTACACTTCTCTTTAATCTCTTTCTTACTCCCTTAAGCCCTCTGTGCTGGCCTGAAGTTAAGAAATATAGAATGTGATCCAAGTAATGCAAAAGCTGCATCCACCAGCATTTACTTTGATTTTCCTTTCATAAAAAAAAAGGCAAATCAGATAATACTTCAGAAAATAAATAATATCTGAGCAATTATTTTAGAATACTTTTCACATCATCGAAGCACAAATTCAATTATTAACAGCAATTTTTGGCAAACAATTACCTAAGCTAATAATAATTTTGTCCAGCTGCTCTACCAAAAAGTCATGTGTTCTCTTCTATCACTATAAGATGTATATGAAAACTTCAAACTGCATCAAATAAACAGCTCTATGAAAAGTAAAATACTGAAAGACCTCTTGAAATGTGCTTGTATATGAGGGATAATCACTAAAAATACACTGATACGTAAAAAGTTCTACTCATAGATTTGTATATACAAATGGCACATTAATTTAGCTAGTTTATATTTTAAAGGGATTATATGAAAGATGAGAAATGTAGATCACAACATTTTATTATATTTATATTCTGCAAGTACTTGAGAAACAAGCAGAAGAAAAATCTATCCCTGAGAGTGTTTTGATAAAGCTGATTATTTATACAGCTGTTTGAAAAGATGTGTGGTGTTGCTTATCTGAAATGTCACATTCACATTCTCACTAATATCAAAACACAGCTAACAAGGCTTTTTCAAGCAGGAATTTGAATGACAATAGTGACATCGAGTGGTCATTGTTGTTAATTGCTGCTGTGTATTGCTATGAAATCCCTGCTAAAAAGGTCATGCCAATGTGTAGACTTCAAATAGTACACATTGCTAAATCAACTAGCACTGCTTGTACAGCAACTACAAAGGTGAATTAATTACAAACTGTCAGGGTGCAGTTTAAATTCACAGTCAAACATTTTAAACATAACCATCTGTACAACGTAGCAGAGCCCACAACGTACTGACAAAAGCACAAGCAGAAGATGAAGGCAGAGCATCTGCCACAGGATGGGCTGCTGTTGCGAATCCTGATTTAGGATCCTGCTGACTATGCCAATTTCTGGCAAGTGGGTGATTTAGATCACTTAAAGAAGCACTGTCAACGGTGTTAGAAAAAGTGGTTTTAATATGATGCTACAAAAGTGTGACTTAGCAAAGTTCAATGGCAAGGTTCGCTCTATTAATTACTGCATGGAAAATTGAGTTACACTCCAGTTAGAACGATTCACAGAGAGACCGGAGACACATAGGGTATGGAGGACCCTTCTTCTGAGTCACAAGCTTCAGAATGGGCCTCCTTGCCGTCTAAGCTCCTTCTCAGAGAGGAGTCTAGATGTGATTGGGTCCAGACTTAGTCAACAGCTTACGTCTAACAGATTATATATGAAAGGTTTATATACTGTTTCATTAGCATCAATTCAGCAGACAATCAAAGTTACCATGGTAAAATCAAAGTTATCATACTACAGGGTTATCTGCATTATCGGTCACTTACCAAAGATCTGCAATTGGTAAAAGGTCTCTCTGCCTCGAGGAGCAAACTTGAGAGGTGTCTCAGCTCAAGGGGAGATCACCACCATGAAGACACACTGCCTAGCAAGGAGAGTTGAAAGAAGGCTTACTTAGCCTGACATATTTATGGGATAAAGTGATTGAGCTTGTAGTCAAATTACATGTGATGGAAAAGGTATGCATGAGACTCCTTGCACCCACAACTTTCTTTGTTCTGTGATAAATAAGTCTTGGAAAAGCTACGCACTATTCATATGTTAATTGCATGATCCAAGTTCCAAGCTCATGTGCACTGGTGCTTGCTGTCACTCTGCTCCTTTGTGGGCAATCCCTGAACAGACTGAAGCTAGAGGAATTCTCAACCCAGCTATGGCTCAGGCCTTTGTCTCCTCCAGAGCCTGCACCAAACCACCACCAGCCTGGTCAAGGCGTTGAGTGCACCTGTCACAGCTATACAGCCCTTAAAAGGTTAGCATCAAAAGCCTGAAGAACACGGCCTGAACCATACAAGCACTCACACAGGTGCATAATGTTGGGCGCGTGACCAGCACCCAGTTCTGTGGCTAATTTGTCTCCAGAAGTGCTTCCTCACCACTTGGTGCTTGCTCTGGCCCTACCTAGCCTCTGCGCTGACAGAAGACCCACTCATGCCCATGTGCCCTTGCTCCTTGCATACTTTATATCTGCAAAACAATTTGTGTGTGCAGGCTGGATGGGTGCCATAGCACACCTTCCAACTGGTCCCCTTGCTTGGACAATCAGAGAACCAGCACACTGGTGAGTGCTCTCATGCCTCAAAAGCCAACTTCAGTGCAGCAGACAAAGTCACCTGTGTAACTGAAGTTAATAATGCACATAAGTGCTCAGCTGGTTGGAACCATATGCATGGCTGAGAGGGCTCACTGGACGGCAGGAGAGCAAAGATCACTCAGTAGTCAGGGATACAATGAATGCTCATGTGGTTATTTTTGGTGCTTATTGAATCCATATTATGTTCCTAATCTGCTGGTTTTTTCTTCACCTCATTCCCGATGCCCATAGACACAGTGTGATAGAACTTCTAGAATTACCTATCTTTTTTTCATTTCTCTGTAACTTTTTTCATAGAATCATAGAATAGTTTGGCTTGGAAGCCACCTTTCAAGGTCATCTAGTCCAACCCCTCTGCAGTGAGCAGGGACACCTTCAACCAGATCAGGTTGCTCAGAGCCCCGTCCAATCTGGCCTTGAATGTTTCCAGGGATGGGGCATCCACCACCTCTCCGGGCAACCTGTGCCAGTGTTCCACAACCATCATTGTAAAGAATTTCTTCCTTATGTCTAATCGAAATCTACCTCCTTCTAGTTTAAAACCATTACCTCTTGTCCTATCACAACAGGCCTTGGTAAAAAGTTTGTCTCCATCTTTCTTATAAGCCCCCTTTAAGTATTGAAAGGCCATAGCAAGGTCTCAAATTTTTTAATAGTTTGTTTTATTTGTACATTTCACTACTTCCTCCTTTATTGCCCTTGCTGCCTGCATGTTAAGGCTGTGGCCTTAGCTGTGACAGCAGATACCTTCTGGCAGTGACAAGCTGTCAAAAATCACTGGAGCTTTTCACAGGTTTAGGTGCACACATTAAGTGCTCTCATTCAGAGCACGTCTCGGATCATAATGCAGTCTCTGCTCAAGCATATTTCTATATCGTTCCCTGCATCTGTAGGTAATGCTTTTAACAGAAGGTTCTTCTCGGTATCTACAGGCATGTCAAGGGAACATGCTAAGAGTCCAATGCAAAGATTTTGATTTTCAAGATTTCATGGAGTAGTACTTTGTCTGTATGATGTGCAACAGTTTCTGCACATGGTGTGAGACTTCAGAGGAATTTGAACAATACTGAAAAGGAATTTCTTTTTACACAGTTGTAATAACAGCCTATGTGGATAAGCAACTCCTTTCTCAAAGACATATGGTGTGCACAAAATGTCCTGCTTCATTTGTTTGTTGTCTTCTTGTTCTGATGTCCCCAGTCGTTATTCACTGATGTGCTACACTGGAAAGAAACAATTTCCATAGCATTTCTTTAAGAACACGGAGAGCACTACACTAATGGATATTCACAATGGGGCTTAGGCAGATGGAAAATGCTGGTGGGCTTTGGTATCCACACACCACGTTGAGGTATCAGATATCCTTTTGCAAATTAGATGATTCTTGCAACAGTGTCCTCCCTGGAGCACCCCAGGGTAATGACACAGATAACCAGCACAGGAGAGAGGGATGATGGCTCTCAAGCTCCTAAAGGATGTACAAGTTTGCCTTTCATGGTGGGTTGACCTTGGCTGGACATCAGCTGCCCATCAAGCTGCTCTATCATACCCCCACCTCAACTGGACAGAAAGAGAGAAAGCATGATGAAAGGCTCATGGGAAGAGATAAGGATAAGGGAGATCACTCAGCAATTACTGTCATGGGCAAAACAGACTTGACTCAGGGAAATTAATGACTAGGATCATGAGAAATAACAACAAATCTTAAACTTCTTCCCTGCACCCCTCCCTTCTTCCTAGGCTCAACTTCACTCCCAACTTCTCTATCTCTTCCCCCAAGTAGCACATGGGGATGAGGAATGGGGGTTGCAGTCAGTTCATCACACATTGTCTCTGCTGCTCCTTCCACCTCACACTTTTCCCCTGCTCCAGTGTGGGGTCCCTCCCACAGGAGATGGCTCCTCCCACAGGAGACAGTTCTCCACGAACTTCTCCAATGTGAGTCCTTCCCACAGACTGCAGTTCTTCATGAACTGGTTCAGCATGGGTCCCTTCCACAGGAGGCAGTCCTTCAGGAAGAGACTGCTCCAGCATGGGTCCCCCATGAGGTCACAGGTCCTGCCAGCAAACCTGCTCCAGAATGGGCTCCTCTCTCCATGGGGCTACAGGTCCTGCCAGGAGCCTGCTCCAGCACAGGCTCTCCACAGGGTCACAGCTTCCCTTGGATGCATTCACATGCTCCAGCATGGAGTCCTCCACGGGCTGCAGATGGAGCTCCTCCGTAGACCTCCACAAGCTTCAGGAGGATAGCCTGCCTCATCATGGTCTTCACCACGGGCTTCAGGGAAATCTCTGCTCCAGCGCCTGAAGCACCTCCTCCACCTCCTTCTTCACTGACCTTGGTGTCTGCAGAGTTGTTTCTCTCACATATTCTCACTCCTCTCCTGCAGCTGCTGTTGCACAGTAGTTTTTACTCTTTCTTAAATATATTGGCACAGCCTCGGCTAGTGGCAGATTTGTCTTGGAGCCAGCTGGCACTGACTCTATCGGACATGTGGGAAGCTTCTGGCATTTTCTCACAGAAGCCAACACTGCAGTCTCCCTGCTACCAAAACCTTCCATGTTGCCAGCTGATGCTGAGCTTCTCATCTGCCAGTACCCCAAAGTCCTTCTCCTCAGGGCTGCTCACAATCCTGATAGATTTGTCAGAACTAACTTCTTATGAGAACAGTTCCTGAAATGTCAGTACCACTGACTAAATTGCAGTTGGTTGCCTGGCCAGCATCTACAGTATTTTTACTGATGCTTTTTATGCTGGGGATGAAAAGGATTTGCATCCTACATATTTTCTCTGCTATTTCATCTTTATGTTTACTACATGTACAGCATAATTACTGCAACATAGATACTGTCAGTTTGAAGGTCATCTTCTAAACAAATTTCGATTTGATGCTTTTAAAACTTAGTCTTTATAAAACTTCTGAAAATTTGTTTTTTATAAATTTGCTGCGGTATGGATCTATAGTAGAGATTTACATTTATTGGAAATATTTACACAGAAACATATTTTCAGTTCATCAAATCAGACAAAATTTCTCTTTTTCATTGAAGACCACAAGGTGGCATGTGAAACACAGAATAAACATACTTGAATTAATACAGTAGAAAACTAGTACGCAGTTCTACGAGATGACCACTACCTGAAAATTCAAACAGTTTTAAGAAGCAGTCTAAATTTTTTGTGGGTTTTTTGTCTTTTTCAGTCCAAGCTTTTTACACTGGAAAAGCAAAAAGGTGTACAAGCCTTTTATTAACAAGGAGGGAATATTCTTTCTAATATAAAAGTATATTAGGGCATTCTAACACAGACACTGGCTCTTCTTACCCACAGAGGTAAAATACAGAACAATCAGTGTAAACTTCAGAAAATTGCTTCCTTGATTTCCATTCAACAGCCATAAGGATCAGGCAGACCATCGTGTATGCAGCTCTGGTGTGCTAAATCTTCATTTTACTGAAAAATTAATCAATATTTTTTGTTAAACATTAAACTATACTTTTAAATGCAGAAATACAGCATCCAGTACTGCTGTGCTACACTGTGGAAGGTCTGAGCCTGTCCACACTGATGTCTGTTTGAGTACAAAGAACATTTTTTCACTTGTCTCACACACAAGAAGCTGATGGGAGACCCCTACAGAAGCAATCTGTGTGCTCCAGCCCAGAGACCTGGGAAAGGGTCATGCTAATACCTATAGGCATCCAGACAATTTGAACCTGTAGGAGTGGTGTTTGGTACCCTGTGCATGTGGGTTGGTAAACGGGGTCCTCATTTAATATCTGTTTTACATGTACATTGTTCGTGAAAATATTCCACCTTCATTCACCTTTTCAGGACATGGTTTAGTGGACATGGTGGTGTCAGGCTGGTGGCTGCACTTGATGATCTTGGAAGTCTTCTTCAACTTTAAAGATTCTATGATTCATTTTGGGGTTGGTTTTTGTAAGATCTTTTTCTGGAATATACTCTCTTCCAAACTGTTACTTTTGTGCTGAAAATATGCCTTATGTTATTCCCAAAAGACATATGCTAATTACATATAAAACAGGAAGAGAGGGCCATGTGCTTATGCCTGAAAACCAAGGAAATTATTAACAGGGTTGATTCATCTTGGCTTACTACAAATTCCTCGAGACATAAGCACCATTGCTAAAAGCCATAGACCTTCAGCAGGATACTCATCAGGAATCACCTGCCCCTAAATAAACAAGAATTAATTGCAGTTACTACAAAACTACTAAGGCTTGGATTATCAGTGAATGAAGTTGAATGTTGCAGTCAACAAACACCAGGGAGGCTTTACTTCTTTCTCTAAATTTAAAATAAAAGTAAAAGTGTTGCCATAACCATTAGTTTTATACAAGAAAAAAATTACCTTCCTGAGAAAGGTACAGAAAAGTACCACAGTGTTATTGCGTTCAAGCAGAATCCATCAAAATCTCTCACTCTTTCCCTTCTTCCTCCTCTACCAAGCTTTTCCCTCTGCATTGCTTCCACACAGCAAGCTTCACTGGGTTCATGCAAAGCAGGGAATTGTACTTGATGATCCTTATGGGTCCCTTCCAACTTGAGATATTCTACAATTCTACGAATCTATGAAAGTAGGTGGCTAGGAAGAAGACTGGCATCAAAAAATTGCCTGTGTCCCACAAGCAAGAGGAGGAAAGAGAAAAAAGTTAAAAAAACAAATAAATATCAGAATGATTCACGTGTGGGGTGGCTTTGTTAAACTGCTAGTGCTGAAAAGAAATACCATTTAACTTCAAGAGAGCACCAGAGTTTATCCTCTCACTGTATTTGAGACCTGTCATCACCACATGGGCACCACCACAGCTGTAGCACAAGATGGAAATAAAATCCCAGGTGACTCAGAAGTACTGTACTCCGAAGCGCTCCCTCCCTCATTCCAAAGCGCTAGGAAAGCTCCTAGCAGCTCTGCCCCTTCATTCCGTCAGGTGGGTAGTGTCAACATGTTGCAATAGCAGGATACAAGTACTTTCACGCAGATCTCTTAATGCAAAATTGTGTAAACAGTCAATCTAAAACAACAGATAATAATTTCCAAAAGAATTCAGATGTTCAGGAATGGCCCAGCTGGTGCGTGGCACACGCTAACAAGGAGGGGTTGGTTAAGGCTGGTAGGAGACTACACAGATGATTGCAGAGCGTGTTGGTTTCCACGGTGCTCCTCTGTTGTAGCCCTGATTATCAACAGATCTGAGCAAGGGTATCATTACATTGCCAGGGTGGCAGCAGGCAAAAGAGGATCTCAGCCAGAATCCAAACACCTGACATTTTGCTTTGGAAAATATCAGGACTGGGAATGATTTGTCACTTGTAAGAATAAGCACTCCCTTCATTCCTGCTACGCAAACAGTACAAAATATTCAGACAAAATATTCCGTTTTAAAAAGCTATTATAAAACAAATATCCATTCTCTTTTCATTTAAAAGCTTAGAAAATCCACAAAAAAAGCAAGGAGAAAGGCATTATGATTACTGAATGAAAACTCATTTTCTAAAACAGGATCCTTTATACAACTCTAAATATACAAACAAAACTCAGAGACTATCAAGAGTTAAGAGAAAAATAATGCCTTTTCCCCAGATGCTTTGGAATATTTAATAGGTAACAGTCTGTCATGTTTTGAGTCCAACAGTAAAAATATAATAAAGCTGTATGAGAGGTATAACAGCGAAATACGTAAGTCCATGTTCTGACTATTGCCATGCTTTTATATTACTTCATATGACCATGTAAATAGTTTTATCTAAGTGATACAGATTAGTGTATTTAAGATTGGCATTTTCCTGTCCTGAGGTTAGTCATATCCAGTCAATCTTGACAATGGATATTAAATGTCATATGTTCATAGAAAATTATATTAGTGACCTGAACAAGTGTTCAATTATCTTCACAAGACATAAGTACTTTCACCATTTTATTTTAATCACTTATCATTTGCTTTTTTACTACCTTGCTAAAAATATGGCAGCTTGCTATACAATCCTTCCCAAATTTTGTGGGCAAGATAATAATTCCATTTTGCTGGGCCTGTCATTCTAAATCCTGTCATAAAGACTATCCTACTTACAAAATACCTGTAAATACCACCAAAAAGAAAAAGAAGGAAAAAAGTAGACTAAAAAAAAACAAGAAAGGGCCCTGACAGAGCCAAAGTAAGGCTGTATTTATGAGGTAGGACAGATGGTGACCATCGCAGCCCTGGTGCCACTGCTTGGTGGGAGTTTTTGGTAGCTGTCCACTCTGAATATTGCATCCCTTTGTATGGGAAGCACAGCACAAGAAGATGAGGCAACTGAGGAGGGAGAATATGAGGCACAGGTAGACCTCTTCCTAGCTCTTTTCCAGGTAGGTCACAGCTTGGTGACACATACAGACTGAGATCCATCCTCAGTCCCAACACACAGTCATAGCCTAAGCGTCTGATACAGTCTACTGGTTTTGATAGTCTTCCAGTTACTGAGATCAGAGAGGATCATTCGATTCTCAGCTCTGACTTTCAGTGTAATTCCAGCTGTGCCATTAAACTCAGATATATTCATAAAACAAATGACCCAAAAGGCCAGACCTGAGGTATACAGGCAGTATAAATTACACTTTCACAACTGGGAGCAAATCAGAAAGTTATTATTTCTAAAAACTGGCATGCAAGGAGAAACTGCACTGTAAGGACAGTATTTGAAACGACGAAAAATTGAACTTGATTTCTTGAGGGAGAAAATTACCCCTCTTAGGCTATAAATCGGTTTTTAAAATTTTATCATGAAACCATATCTTCTTCAAATCTGAATATCTTGTCTTGACAACAAACAGATTCACACAACTTTCTGTGCCGTTGTGGAAACAGTCAATCTGGTGAATTTTAAAACCAACACAACTGGATGTGGTGTTTAATGTCCACAAAAATGAAGGCAGTAAAATTTTTCTGGATGGAGGAACAAAACTGCAACAAATTACTTCAGAAACACTAGGGTTTTTTATTAGTAAAGACATGCACTTGGTGTGCATGTTTATACACACATACATAAATACAAAGGGGTGCATGCACATTTATGCATTGGAGGCTGGTCTCTCAGATGGCAATGAGTCCCACAGATGTACATTTCCCAGGAAAAAAAAAATGCACCTCTGTATTTTGTACCCTCTTCTCAACATCTGTGTGAATACCTGTTTACAGCAGAAATCTGAAAGCTCTTTGCAGCCTACACTGCCCACAGGGAAGAATGTCAGAAAGAAAATATCACCTCGGTCCAGAAAATGTGTTTAATTTTAATTGTTATTTTAGTTGATCTTTTATACAGAGATACAAGGTGTGAAAAGCATTTTACAAGTCGGTATCATCATGTACTGAGCACACAGTAGCCTGCCCTCTGGATTTCACAAGCTGAAGACTAAGCTCATCAACGTAGCTGTCACACTTTCAAAACCAGTTTCACCAAATGCTTCTCAAATTCAAGAAAAAGAATTTCATTCATCACAACACTAATCAAACCATGAGAAATATTACACATGAAAAAATACTATCTTTGCTCTGGACCTTTGCTCATCTTATTACCAACATGGACCTTCAGAAAATTCCCATGTGAAGGGAAGAGTCAGACCAAAGACTTCTTAACAAGAATGAAAAGGTCAACGTAGGAATTCTCACAAGTTAAGAATTCAAAGAGGAAACCAGAAGGCTGTTGTTTATCTGCTACATGTTCTAAATACTGTTTCCATCATTCAGAAACAGTATTTAACAAAAGCTTTCATTTTATCAGAAGCCTGATCTACCTTAGGAAGTCCACATGAACAGGGATCCCATCTACAACCACACTGAAGGACTCTGAAACTTCTCTTTGAGTATGAAGAGGACTTTTTCACTCTTGTGTCCGTTAGATAACAAGTGATGTGAAAGGCAGTTTGTTGTACCAGGTCATTTATCACCTGACACAACAAGACAGAAGGCAAATTTCAGATTACATCATCTGCTTCTTCAAATATAGAAGCAGCACTGTCAGAAACAGTGTAGACCTAGTTAGGCCCAAAAAAAGTTTATTGTGTAAAACGTGATTAAATAGATGATTATCAGACATTCTACCGGTTGTTTTTATTAGTATATTATGCATCTTCTCTACTGTCAACTGCACATTTTTAAATTACAGTTTAATGGGTCTATGCTTCGCTGAAGACCTCTGCAATAACATGCAAAGTTGTTCTGACATGGTCTGACAGCCAGCCCCAGGAACAGGAAGAAAACACAAACCTACTTTTCCTCCTCAGTCCTGTGCACAGGCTCTGGGACCTAGATTCTGACTTTCTGGTTTGTATTCTTTCTTTATCCCGGGATTATTCACATAGAAATAATCAAGTTAATTTATCCAAAAAGTCTACTTGCTCGCTGCTTTAGAACTTCCCACAGATTTAACTCTTCAACGTGATTCCAGAAAACTGGGCTGGAAAAGGCCAGTGCTTTGAGATATAGATATGCTCAGGTTTCTCCTAGGTGAGCACCATATCCCATTAACACCACCAGACAGCAGCACACAAATTAGCACTGGCACAAGCAGCTTCGCTACACATTGTCTCTGTCACCCTTTTCTTCTCCTAATGATCACATCTTTGGGAAGTCCATCATGTACTCTTCACGGATGAGGGAGCTGGGCTTCTTCTGTGAGTGAAGTTTGAGGTGGCATGCAACTATGGTTGTTGCATAGGCAGATAGATGGAGTTTTACAAGAAAATGCTTATTTTCTCAGTCTTCAGCATACTGAAAGCATAAAAACTAATCAGAGTTCACCATTTAGTCATTTATTATCCTTTAATCTGCCATGGATTTTTCCTGCAAGTCACTTTGCACTAACGACAAGAAGGGATCCTGCTTGCATTTAGAGATACAAAAAGGATTTTAAGTAAAAATCAGTAACACTGAGAAAATAAAGTTTAGCTTTTTTTACATGTGATGAACTGCTGAAACAAGTGAAATCTTATACTGATTGAGAAATATACTTAGGAAGGTACTTCTCAAAAATTGTTAAAAGTGATTAAAAAGAAAATCTACTGCACATACTATGAGTAAGCGTAATACAAGTCTCTCAGATTTGAGGCTGTGACCCAATTTACAGTTGGAAACAGAAAGTCAACAGGCATTGTTACACAGCTTTCCTGAACACTGTTACAGCATGATTTAAAGCCAATTATACAGTAAATCTAAAAATCAGAACACCACATATAATACTTCAACTGAGGTCACGTCATGTTTGAGTTTTACAACAGTCAACAGTTTCAACACAATCTCAGAGGAATATTTTAAACTTTAATTTGCACTGCAATTATTTCCTATTTTAGCTGCAGTTTATGCCATGTAACTTCAACAATGAAGCCTTAAGCCAGCTGTGATGCCACTTAGGTCATTTGAGAGAATGCCTTTTAATATACTTACGGAAAAAAGGCGGGGTTTCCAGGAGCAGTAATGATTTACTCTAATTTTTCCCTTGGAAGCCCCTTTTTGTCTTGGTAACTGTAAGTCAACAATTTATCTTTTCAGAACTTCTGTTTTGGTGTGTCAACAAAACATGCAGCTCACCACAGCACTACAGCCACAGAATTCAGATCAAATGGAGTGTTCCTCTTCGCTTTCCTCCCTTACTAGCAACCGTCCGTTCAAACTCTGACAAAATTCCTAAACATCTGTAGAAAGCAGCAGCTAACTACTTCTTCCTGCTCCTCATTCTGTATTACTTTACTGTGATGAAAATGTCAATACTGCTTCCACTCAGCTAGCAGAAACTGGCCCAGTGCTGTCTTAGCGTGGTCCAGAACCCATTGACATCAACAGAAATGGATGGGCTCTTTAGACAATATGTAAAGTTCTAAGCCAAAAAACCTCTCTACATTTTATAATAAAACAGTTAAATAAAAGGCTATCATAACACTCTTCACACTGCTGTTGATCCATCACTTTTTATAATCACAATAATGTTCTTGGTTTTTAAGTTACTATACTTAAAATTATAAATATACATAAAATCGACACAACACATGGCAACCAGATGCACAAATAACTTCTTGTACAGTATCTTAACATTTTTAGTATAGTGGGATTCATAATTTCTTCATGGGGAATACCGTGGGATTTACACAGTGGTGGTGTAGTACATGCTCACTGTGTATGCACATTACATATTATTTTCTTTAGGAAACAAAATCTTTCTTATATATCAAAGCTGAAACAGTATGACAAATACTACTACTGACATGGAAATACAGAAAGGGATATGAATAAACAGATACCCAAAACTTACATGTTGCAAACATTGCATCAAAATTACACTTCTGGGAAAGCACCTAGTGTGTCTGAAGGACACAGGCTAAATGAAAACCAAAAGTAGAAGTTAGCACTTGCTTTATAAGGCTGCTCAGTATGTTAGTAACACTGCAGAATTTGGAGTATATAACTTGTCCAAGACATAAGGAACTTGGAAAAATGGAGTAAAGCTATCTAAAGTACTAGGACCTAGACAGAACTGAAAAATAATTGCCATGCCTTAAAATGCATGCTGTGAAATACCACATAATATCGTAGTCTGAAAACTTGGCTCCTTTCCCTCATTCTCTGCTCCCTACCCATTACTGGGAGAAAAGAGGAGGTGAAAAGCCGCAGATGTTTAGCCCAAAATCCGTACACATGGAAAGGCAAGGGATCTCCTCTGTCTACCTCATTTCACCCTGCAGAACAGTCGCTCCTTGGTAGAAACCTACAGACTTCTAACCTTAAATTCAGGCATTTTGTCAGACTGTGAGAACCTGACTTGGTGAACAGGCCTCACCAAACCTTCCCACGCAACCCTTGCCTAACACTGTCACAAACACAGGCACCTCGCTCTGAGCAGGGCAGGGCAAGGGTGAACTTGCACTTTCGGGAAATTTCCAAATTGCCTTTTTGAAACGCCGCTGTCCCGGGGGGGAAAAGGGGGGGAATCTTCCTAGGACAGAAAGGGAGGAGACAATGGCGAGTGCCAGCACTAACTCTCCTCTCACTTCACCACAGCGATGAACCCACGCCTGTAGATACACAGAACGCCCACCCACGGGAGACCGTTTTCCGCGGGGGAAGGGAAGTCCTTCCCCCGTGGGGCTGGAGGAGGCGGGTCCAGAATGTTTGGGGCGGGGAAGGAGGGCGGCCAGCTGGGCTTGGGTGCTGCCGGCTTTCCCTTCTCCGGAGTGCGAGGATGAGCGGGGATGGCGGAAGCTGGGAGGGTTCCATCAGCTGCTCCCTTCCTTCCATCCCCTCCAACAAACTCCCGGATTTGCGTTTTATCAGCCGTGGCGCTTACGGTACCGTGTCCGCCGCCCGCCACGCTGACTGGAGGATCCCGGTGGCTCTCAAATGTCTGCAGGGACCGCTGCTAGAAAGGTAACGGGGGTGGGGAGGCGGGGGATCCGGCATGGGGGCGGCCCTGGGGCGAGGGGGGTACCCCCCTCAC